>JAOTOM010003935.1:0-201309 GCA_034440615.1 Ashinkailepas kermadecensis | reverse complement strand
CAATTGGTTTTATATTTTCACCACGCAAAACCAGACATTTTCTGAGCGCTTTGCGCACCGAAAGCGGTCTGTTTCATCACATTTTGTCTCGTCTGACGCAGCTCCCTCACTTAAGAAAATCCTGGCTGCGCCCCTGCGCGCCCGACCAACCGGAAATGCACCACCACCGACTTCCGGACAGGTGAGTTGGTGGCTGCCAAGTGCGAGTGAGAAGAATGAGCATGGTGTGGTGAACAGTCAGTTGGCTGGCTGTTTGGGTTCATGGAGCAGTGTATTATAGTGAACGTATGCATCCCTCCAGCACAATTTTATGGGAACGACCTACCACGGTTGGCTTTGGTGAATAAATGCAGGCCGCGCGCCAGACGCACACACAAATACTGGACGGCATGGCAAAATGTATTAAGTAGACTGGTTACATAAAGCTATTTAACGAGGAACGGCGGTAGCATGACTAACTCGGGCATTACGGTCGAGCCATACACATGATGCCTTACACATACACCACGACGCCACCAATGGTTCTCTACGCTGACTATCTGATCAACCTGACATCATGACCTCCCTAAGCCACACATTTGATTTGTCATCATCGACAATACCCACGACTGAACGCAAGAGCCATTGATATAACCAAGTTAATGACACTGGCAACTAAAAACAATCGCCGACAGGACATGTCCGCCGTCATCTATTCCCATGTCATTAAGAAACAACAAAACGCTCCGTCGCCTTTTGCAACTAGTTATCTTCTCCTCGACGAACAAATGAAAAGAATCATTTGGATCAGTAATCGCAAACGCTATGCAATAGCAGTTAAATATACAGTATTATGTAAAGTAATAAAGTAATAATATAAATAATATGCAAAGTAAAGTATACAGCTCCATACTGTAGTATAGCATGCATGTACAGCAGCAGTAATATGCAGCGTAAACAATAATACGATTATTTATTATTTAGCGGCTTAAAAGAAAACAGCGCACACTGACATTTTATATCCAGGTGAATGATAGGACCCATTACTTCCTTAATATTCTCCGAGAAAGGAAGCACGTTGGCTTCTTTAACGACGCATGCAGGTGCGCAGGTTATGCAATTATGCCACTCCCTCGCGTTGGATTGTCGCCGTAAAGCCTAAATCCCAAACAGCTGGCAACATTTGAACCCAAAACATTACATTACGAGACAAATACAGTCCAAGAATACAATATGAAACTGACTATGGACTTGGCGCCGTGGTGGTAACAAATGTGTCCCCAACTACTGAAATGAAAACAAATCCAATGACAGTTAAATTATCTATAATTGAAGTATTTGAATCGATCTAGAACAAAAAACTTACAATTGTCGACATCGATGAGACCTGATTTTATAACAATTCAGTGTTGTGTTAATCCATGACTCAATCAACACAAACATGAGTCAGAACGAATAATGACGTGAGGCCCGCTAAGGATTTAAGAAAATTTGTGAACAATTGTGACCTCTTTCTCATAGGTGTGGCGTATTTCTCTTATTTATATTATATTTCCACAATGCAGCTAAATTGTAGGAAGACCTAGATGCTTTTTGTCTTTTGATGAACTGAAGGGAAAGCATTGCTTAGTGAAGCATGACAATTATCTATATGGAATTGAGTCAGTAAGATATACCTCAATATATTAAGTTCTATAGAGGATACTTCCTTAGGAACAAGACCACGAAGCATTGAACTATTTACATGTATATATCATCAGAGACTTCGTGTCGCGGTGTTTCGCACCAATGTGCCCCTAACACCCGAAATGAAAATAAACCGAAAATTAGAGTCGAAATATTTAGATTTGGACTTTTGGTAGGTCAGAGACAGATAGTTTACCGAGATCCATTGCTGGTCAAAACAGTAGAACGTAAATCTACAGCTGAAGGGTCCCCACAGTCACCACTTGTTCCAGACATATCCCCGACGTCAGAGTGATGTTGAGGCGATACGGACATCAAACGGATGTTGAGGTCAAACGGACGTCAGACGGATGTTGAGGCCAGACGGACGTCAGACGGATGTTGAGGTCAAACGGACGTCAGACGGATGTTAAGGTCAGACGGACGTCAGACGGATGTTGAGGTCAGACGGACGTCAGACGGATGTTGAGGACGGCAGACGGATTAGACGGACGTCAGACGGATGTTGAGTCAGACGGACGTCAGGCGGATGTTGAGGTCAGACGGACGTAAGACGGATGTTAAGGTCAGACGGACGTCAGACGGATGTTGAGGTCAGACGGACGTCAGACGGATGTTAAGGTCAGACGGATGTCAGACGGATGTTGAGGTCAGACGGATGTTAAGGCCAGACGGACGTCAGACGGATGTTGAGGTCAAACGGACGTCAGACGGATGTTAAGGTCAGACGGATGTTGAGGTCAGACGGACGTCAGACGGATGTTAAGGTCAACGGACGTCAGACGGATGTTGAGGTCAGACGGACGTCAGACGGATGTTAAACGGACGTCAGACGGATGTTGAGGTAACGGACGTCAGGGATGTTGAGGTCAAACGGACGGCAGACGGATGTTAAGGTCAGACGGACGTCAGACGGATGTTGAGGTCAGACGGACGTCAGGCGGATGTTGAGGTCAGACGGACGTAAGACGGATGTTAAGGTCAGACGGACGTCAGACGGATGTTGAGGTCAGACGGACGTCAGACGGATGTTAAGGTCAGACGGATGTCGGACGGATGTTGAGGTCAGACGGACGTCAGACGGATGTTAAGGTCAGACGGACGTCAGACGGATGTTGAGGTCAGACGGACGTCAGGCGGATGTTGAGGTCAGACGGACGTCAGACGGATGTTAAGGTCAGACAGACGTCAGACGGATGTTGAGGTCAAACGGACGTCAGACGGATGTTGTACAACAGCCAAATCTTACAGCGATCACAAAACATCAAAAGCTTTTCCCAACCGAACCTATGCTGGTCTATAGCGGGGGAACAAACCTTCATTTGTGCATGATAAAACAACAAAGGTGACGTATTGAACTCAAAACGTGTCACAAAATTGTGGTAATAATTGTTGCATATGCCGAGTCATGTGTGAGTAAGTCAAATGTGGGAAGACAGTAGGAACAAGTACTATAGGCTGCAAATCTTCTTATGTGTACGGTGTGTTCTGTAAACTATGTGGCGATGTTTCTCATGCCGGAGTAACTGGGGACAATTACATACAATGGTCCCAAAGACCATATCGTCCATTTAGTGAAGGAGAGTAAAGCTTCCTATGGGGAAAAAACATTTTAACAGAGGGCACCACCAGATCGAAGATTTCTGCACAGTTCGATTAGAAAAAGTTTGAATACAAGATATTTTCATACATGGCAACGGCAGAACAGCTGGATCAGCGCGATGGGAACGCAGTGGATTGGAAATCTTAATCGGAGAGAGAAAGGAGCTTAAGAGGCGATATGGTGAATGTGTATGATGACGTACTGTAGCGGTGACGATTTGTCGTGATCGCTTTGGTGACTTTCCTACGGTTACAATGCAAAATTTCGGTTGGGCATGTATTCTCTCTGATATCTACTGAACCACGTGTAACGGCATGGCATAGTTTCTGTCATTAATTGAATATTGGATTAATGTTGTTTAGTTGTGTCTAATCGGTAGTGTTCTCCACTGCTTCGACAAAAACGATTTCCAGTCTGGGACGATAGGTTTTATTCTCGAGCGTAGCAAGCATACGACGCAACGCGAATGCACTGACAAAATTACTATGTGTTACGGAAGCTGTTTGCATATTTAATTTTTATATCAGATATATACCTATACCTATATATAAAATTTATTTGTATATAAAATATCAGGGAAAAACATCCTATTTAACATCACCGTTAGTTCAGGATTTGAAAGCATCCTTGGATTTGTTGGCAGCAACATAGTGTGTTGCTCCTTTCTGAACGTGCACCCTGAAATGTTCTTGCAAGAACGGTGGGTGGATTCTCTCGGTTCCCGCTGGTCCAGGCAGATATATAGGCCGCCTACGAATATAGGCCAACCATGATGTAACTGTTTTTGAAAGCTTCTTAGAGGCAAATTAGTTCTTGTTTGCTTTCTGTTCGTGTTCTCATTTTGTTGTGTGTGTTCAACATTTTGGGATCAAAGTTACATTCCAACATTCAGCTCTCAGGTTGCTTACGCATCTGCACCAACAGCTGAGGGAAAGTATTCACAGCGTTGCTGCAAAGACTATGGACCAATTTCGTGTTTTTTTTTGTTCTTGTAGATTTCGCATTCCAATAGACACACAAGACTTCATTGAACAATTAAACACTCTTTCATGAGTGACAAGATCTGAAGGAGAATCCGTCTGACAAACTGCAGACACAGATGAAAGTAAAACAGAATGAGCCCAAAATACATTTGGCTATATCTTTAGCACTGCACATGTCAATGCCCCGCATATTATTAACCCTTGGGAGGATATTGCCCCCCCCCCCTAAGGTCTTCCGCGGATAAGGAAAGAACGGCGCGCGGTGGTGCGCCGAAATTTAGCATACATTTTCCCACATCAACTTAGCATGTTGTGTGAAAATTTTCAGGTCAGGTCACTTTTTGAGGGCAGAACAAAAAACTTGGGTTGGTTTCTGGCCCTACTCGTCGAGCGCTTTCCGATGACATCTCTTGCAGCTTCGTGCGATGCTTAGTTTAGAGATTAGAGGGAGGGGCATGTATCAACCCCTCACCCCGAGACGGGGTGTTAGGATCTGACTTGAGACTGGATTTGACCGGGTTAGCAATGAAGAAGACCGGGACTTCCTGTTCGCCCAAGCAGGGGCAGGTCGCTGGGGATCAATTACATCGATCGATGAAGATCTGAACACGAAAAAGAAGAGGCAGGAGAAGGACAGAAAAGGCGATGGGTAACCGCTGAAGAACAGACGGAAGAGCTGCAAGCCATTGAAACACTTCAAAGCAACATTAACAGTTGCAAAATATCGATTGTGAACGGAGACGTGGAGGCACTGGAGGACGACACTGAAGATCAGCCAATTACTGGAGCCAGCTTTGCAAATGCTTCTCATCCAAATCAATGTCGAAAGAAGGCTCTTTCGTCCAACCTCGCTTCCACTTTGAACCGACAGAACGAGTCAGATCGAGCTGTCATGATGGTTGTTGGAGAAGCTGCACGCGACCTAGGTCACGATATCCATTCGCTGGCACCGATCCGACCAAACATCCGCCAACGACGCCAACCACATCGCAGCACCACCGTCACCAACATGCTGAAAAACTTCAATCCAGATGGGGCAATGATTGTCCACTGAGATGACAAACTATTGCCTGATTTCACAGGGAATGATCGTCTTTCCATCCATGTCACGGAGAGGCTCACAACTTCTTACTGGCCCAACGCTTCAATCGGGACTCGTGATACACAGACTACGCTGCTATGGACGCCTTGAAGCAGTGGCACATCGTGCAAGGGGTGTGCTTTGACACAACAAGCTCGAACACAGGTCACTACAAAGGAGTGTGTGTGATCCTGGATCAGTTGCTGGGTCGAGACCTCTTGCACCTTGTCTGTCGTCACCATATCCTGGAACATTTCGCTGGAGCTGCATTCAGCGAACTAATTGGCACATCATCAACTCCAACCAGCATCCTCTTCAAACGATTCGAATGACGATGGAAGTAAGTTTATCAGGATGTATTCACAGACTTATCAACTGACGAATACGCAGCAGGAGCTGTCGACGACATACAAGTCGCTATGTTGGAGTTCTTGGAGGTGTCACTGGAGGATGACCAGCCCCGAGAGGTTACAGAGAGCTTTTGGAGCTAACATGTGTCTGGGATTTCCGCCTCTCAGCGTCAAACACCTTGTTACACCAGGGCCAATGCATCAACCCGATGGATAGCAAAACCTTCAAAGTTTTGCTCAAGGTGCGCTTCAAAGCGTAAGTTTTGCTCTCAGTTGAAGCTCACGTCTCGAGAGCAGAATATAATTCGTTATCTTTGCACTTTTTTCCCGAGTATATGTCAAGGCCTGAACGAAAGCCCCATTTTCTGTCAGCGCTCCACAGAATGATTTGCATCTACTGCACTCTCTTGAGAACTACGAAATGATACACGAAGGCATTTATAAGGCCACCTCAAAGAAAGTGAGTGAACATCTATCGTAGTGGACATCTATCACATAACTGTTGTGTGGCTGTGTGGAGTACGTGATGCCCCGACAGATGGGGCACATCTGTTGGGGGACCCGTGTCAGCCGACCGCCTCGGCAGTCTTCACACGCCCGTCAGTGAATACAGACCGCGACTGAGTGTCCTGTGTACAGTGACAATGTAACATGGCGCGGTCAGTAGGACCCCCTCATCGAGCATATGCCCCTGAGTGGCGGCCAACAGCAGCCGCCGAAGCTGATGCCAAGGCCGCATACACGCAGCAGAGCGTCCAAGAACGTTACGACCGAGCCACCAGGCCCCTGCCGACTATCGGTATCAGTGTGTACGCACTCATTCAGGACTGAACCACCGTTATGTGGGTCCGAGCTGGCGTGGTTGTTGGTGTCGGCGCGCGCCGTGACTATCTGGTTGAACTGCACAGTGACCGCGTCATGTGGCGAAATAGACGGTTCATCAGGCTTGTGAGCCCCACGACGACGATCTCGGGTGCTGGAGCGAACAGCACATCATTTAGCTAGGGAACCAAGAGTGGACTATTCAGGGCTGAACAAGAGTTCAGCCCTGGCCACTGCCGGTCGAACAACTGTTAGGTTTACTGAGCCCGCGGCCATCCCCGACGTATCCCGCCGCATCCAGCGACGAGGACGACCGCCTGACCGACTGACTGTTATCCCACGATCGGTCCGGTATTGAAGGGCAATGTCACCCCGCCCCCACAGTATCGGCATCGCACTATACCGATGCTGCTTAATCGAGAAACCATGTGGAATGGGGAGGGGAAGGGAGATGCTGTGTGACTGTGTGGAGAGTATGCGATGGCCCGACAGATGGGGCACATCTGTTGGGAACCCGTGTCGGCCGGCTGCGGTGCCGGCCGCCTCGACAGTGAATACAGATATATATATATATATATATATATATATATATATATATATATATATATATATATATATATATATATCTATGTATAGATATATATATATATATATATATATATATATATATATATATATATATATATATATATATATATATATCTATGTATAGATATATATATATATATATATATATATATATATATATATATATATATATATATATATATATATATTCAGCTGCCTCGCCGTATTATCAGTTAAATTAACATCAGCATGCAAAGACGTTTCTCTGTATTACAAGGCTTCGTTAGTTTGAGAGCACGTCTCGCCGCAATTGCGCCAACCAAATGTTTGGCTTTTAAAAGATCACCTGACAAAATTCGCACACCTCGTCCTTCGAATACCTTTATATACATAAATACACACTCGATGGTGCAAGCATTTTGTACATGCACAATGCATCTTAATAAATACCAATATATGAGCAGGTTGCACTTTTCCTCGTTGCTCATCAGCTGCGACAGCAATCTGGTTATCGTTTTTGTTTGTTTTTTTGGAGGGGGAGAGGGGGATTTTCCCCACCATCGTCAACATCCGTGGCTAGGAGGCCTATCCATCTTTGTTCCCTAATGCGTCTGCACTGTGTTGAATTTTTCCTCACCCTTTCTAGACTCACCACCCACATGTTTTCGATAGAATGACCAGTATAATTGGTAGTGGGTCTAGAAAGAGTGTGGCAAAATTCAACACGGTACAGACATATTAGGAAACAGAAATGGATAGAGCTCCCAGGCACGGATGTTAACCAGGGTGGGGAAAATAAAAAAAAAAGAGAAAAAGATAACCAGATTGCTGGCGCAGTTGATGAGGAACGAGGAAAAATACAGCCTGCCCATATATTGGTGGGCATTTCAAAGGATTTATGATGATGCAATGGGGAGGTACAAAATGCATGTACCATCAAGTGCGATATTTATATGTCCAACGGTATTCGAAGGAGGAAGTATGCAAACTCTGTCGGATTATCTTTTAGAATCAAATATTTGCTTGACGCAATTGCGGTGACGTGCTCTCAAACTGACGAGGGTTTAAAATAAAGAGAAACGTCTTTGCAAGCTAATGTTAATATATGTACACTACACACACACACACACACACACATATATATATATATATATATATATATATATATATATATATATATGTATATATATATATATATATATATATATATATATATATGTATATATATATATATATATATATATATATATATATATATATATATATATTAGGAAATTCAGAAAACATGAAACTCGAAACTGCGTCGCACACATGCCAACATGGATCCATTATCCAGTTGCATCTAAAGTATTATCTATGAAAGATGCAGGCAGACTTACAGAATTTGACATGCAAGCTGGAGTCTCCACGCTAAGTCGTGCCGGAGTGTGCTGGGCTATTCTTCCACCTCCCAGTTAGGAAACACGGATCCGAAATGCAAACACGAAAGGCATGGGCGTACTAAGGTTCTAAAAGTGATGGACTGGGTCCACTTTCAAGTTAATTCTATCAATACAACGCCGTAGGGTTAATGGTACGGTTTCTGATTAAAAAGCTTTATTGCCGTCACACTTCCAAAACATTAATAACACCTTGATTATAACTTTTCAAGTCGCTACGTGATACCAGAGGTGCACAAACCTGCCAACTCGCCTACCAGCGTAGGTGACAAATATTGGCTGAAACTGTGCCGTTGTTGTGACAGATAATCATTATTCGAAGAAGGAAAAGTATTCACCACATAAAGAAGACATATCACTTCAGGGAAGACATTTGAACGCCCAAAAAAATTATGTAGTCTATTTTTGGTTATTTCACAAACTATTCGCGTATATTTCGGTAAGTTATCACTGCAATTTCGGAACAGGACATTTGGCAGCGCTAACTCTTTTTGGACAAATCCTGGTGCACAATATCGGCTGCACGCAGCCAACTCCATTAGGCTGAACCATGGCGCGGCAGGCTGTCACAGATACGCCGTGACAGTTAATAGGGTTCGATTGCGGCGACCTGTGCTATACCGTTTTGGGGGACCTGTGCTATTGGAGTAGGTTAGGTAAAATCCGAAAGTTTCGAAATGTCAGATTTATGGGTTTCACTGCTTGTTGGTGGCATTCTTGACGTTTTGTGCACCTCTGCGTGATACCACGGGCCGGGGACGGGCCAGCCAGGGCCGTGGCAGTGCAATAGAAGATGCCACATCGAGCCGTGAAATAATAAGTAAATAATGTGACAAGTGAGAAGAGCTGTAAGAGAAAATGGGCCGGACATACCAGTTCACGTATCTTATGTCGCGAACGAACGGCAAAATGTGTTTACATTGAAATACGTGCAGAAGTAGTTTTTCAGTCTTCCGGGAATTTCAGGTGATGTTTTGCAAGGTCTTGCGGTTCCCAGACGGTGCTTTTCCACACATTCCCATAGACACTAATGTTGTACTTACAAAAGCTACGTGGTGCTCAGCTACTCTTAAGGTGGTGCTCAAGCTCTGTTAACACTAAAGCTCCACCCATGGATACGGTCACATGTGTCACATGGTCCCAAATTCGGCGGAAGGGCTTGGCAGTGCCCATATGTTCCGAAATGACAGGTCTCCCAACTCGGGCTTCGGTATCAACTATGGTGCACGAACCGAATTGCCGATATCAGTTGTACTTTTTCTGAAGCGTTTGCACGTTCGCCGAAATTGGTCACATCAGTATCCACTTCAATGCGCTAGGAAGAAAGTCCAGTCGCGGCAGGTTCACAGTGCTTTGCGCGCTGAGGGCGCCGATCCTGCGTCTGCAACTCTGTAGCCATTTACACATCTAGCCCATCGTCCAGCGACCTTAATGGCAACTAATATTGCTATGACAAGTGGACATTTATGGGCGAGGGTGATATCCGAGCACTTCTGTGATTATGGAACACAATTTTACATGAGCAATCTGACCCAACCTCACCGGCCACTTTTGAAGTCTTGCTAACTTTTTTGTTATAATGCTTATTGTTTTTTTTCTCTTTTTTTTGCTACACGTCCCCTCATAATATATTTATTTAGAACAATACCTCTTAGAATTCGGTTTTATCAGCTTCCATACCTGTATTTCTTCTGAACAAGTCAATGTGATATCTGTAAAAGGAAGGAATTTGTAGTTACAATGCTCGTAACTGCGCAGTTGGCCGTGTGGGTTCGGTCGGTCGCCTGTCACGTGGTGTTACGTCACGTCACGCGACATGCGTGCTCTGAAGCCGGTCAGCCGCGGGACAAATGCTCCATGACAATGCTGCAGACACCGCGCTGAGCGACTGTGTGGGGTAAACTGGGTGGAAAAGCTGCGAAATCGTAAGGACCGTAACACACCGCGCCACAATTCCATGTGCTATTTTGTAGCAACTCGGTACAGAATGAGAACTTCACAGATGAGATTAGAGTACGGGATGTGAGCGCAATATTTATTAGGTGAGTCCAATATCGACGAGTACGGTTAATTTCTGTTCAAGACGACTGGATTGCAATGTACTGGCTGCGGCTACTTAATGCACTGTGCACAGGGGTGTAACAATATGTATTTGCGGGTCCGCACACAAGGCAAATTTGTGCACCCACAAGCCTTGTTTATGTACCCACAAAACGCGCATGGTAACTGCGGAGCGCACCCCACCGCCGCACTCAACAGCATTGTCTGCGATTGTTCCTTCCACTTCCTAAAATGTCCGATGTCACGGGCCAGTGCAGTCCAGTGTTACGTCCGCTATATGTCCATGATATTACCAACGCATTCGTTTTCGCATTTAGCATCCTATTCGCATACTCTCCAATTTCGTTCATTTTTTTATAGGTATCATCTTTGTCACTTGTAAAAGTAAGGCAAACCACAAGTATTCAGGAGGACAAGCAGTTCGATCTCCAGTGGTCAAGAAAGGTCATTCGGGTCAAAAACTGTGGACCGCATAAAATTAAAAGTATTTCATTTAGATGAATGATTCCAACGCCTAGATGTCCGCTGTCCATCAAAGATGCAGCACATCGAATTACATGACCTTCAATGTCATAGTTTGACCCCAGGTCACCAAAGTTGGTTGGGTTGGTTGGACCAAGCGAAAAATTGAATGTGCACTATCTCAACAACAGTGCATGCACAATCGATATAATAACCTTGACCTTGACCTTGAAGGTGGCATGCTTGGATGTGCTGCTTTCTTGTCCGATGGGAGATTATTCGGCGCTAATGTCCATCCGATGATGAATCGAGAATGGAAGGTATTATTCGGTACCCCGAAGTTGGCAATAGTGCAAGGTCAAAACAATATTTTGTGAGCATAGGTCAAACTGTGAGGGCGTAGATCAGACGCTTCAATGTGCTGCATACATGAACCATACCCAATGTCTGGGTGTTATTTCGTGGTGCCAAGTAAAATATTGCGGAAATTATCTGGAACACAAGAAATTAGCAAATTTGCTATTTTGGAGCATTTTTTGTGAACGGTAATGAATCGGTGACCATAACGGGTCATTTTGATCGATGTGCTATATGTACGTGCTATGTAGCCTATTTATTACCTGCAAAATCAGGTACATCCAATGTGTCACCATGATTTTATTCCGTACCCTATAAATATATATAGTACATGAGTAAAACCAACTGTGGTGACCCGAGGTCAAACTATGAAATTGAAGGTCATGTAATTCGATGTGCTGCATCATTGATGGACAGCGGACATCTATGCGTTGGACTCATTCATCTAAGTGAAATACTTGTAATTTTATGCGGTACCCCGTTTTTAACCAGAATGACCTTTCTTGATCTCTGGAGATCTCTGGACCTTTCTTGATTCTTGATCTCGAACTGCTCGTCCTACTGAATAATTGCTGTTTGCCTTACTTTTGCAAGCGACAAAGACGACATCCTGAACAAATGACGGAAATCGGAGAGTATGCGAATAGGGTGCTGAATGCGAATGCGTTGCTAATATCATGGACATCAATATAATGTGCAACCACCAGGCTTTTGCGGACAAAAGTACACCCTTCACCAGAGACGCAGCCAAGACCCTTTAGCAAAAATACACTAGATCAAATAAGACAACTTGGGATTTTTACACCGCAAAACCAGAAATTTCTGGCGCGTTTTGAGCAACAAAAGCGGTCTTTGTTTCGTTACTTTACTTCTGGTCGGGCCCACTTAAGGAAATGTCGGATGTGCCCCTGCCATTGCCTGTGCCTAAATCGGCTAAGTATATTCGTTCTTTAACACCGCATTTCCGGCGAGATTCGTTGCTATAAGGCTATGCCAGGGGCGGACACTGGGGCATGCCCCCCCCCCCCAGGAAGGTGGCACCATGGGTGTTTGTTTCTGAAAATTATTAGGGGCAACATACCTGAAGGCAATTGGCGGGACCAAATGGATTTGGAGGCACATTCCATAGGGTCCTATGTTAAAAGTTGAAATTATTGGGGGGGGGGGGGGGGGCAAAGCCAACATTGAGGAGACACTTGTCCCCTCAAAAGAATATAAACAACACCCCTGGGTGGCGCCCCTCCGATGGGGAAAGAGCGCCCCCGGGAAGGCCGAGTGCACCCCTCTCTCCCCAGGATTTTTTTTTCAGCCAAAGGTGCCCCTCGGGGAGTAATAGGTTTCCCTTCAGCATGCTCGAGCGCACTCACCACCAACCCCGCTCAACGGATTTTCAGCCAAAGACGCCCCTCCGAAGAAACGACGCTCTCCCAGAAGATAAGTGCCCCCCATGACAATTCCTGGATCCGCTCCTGGGTTATGCTTTTACGGACTGGCGAGACAGCCGAGTTTCGGAAGGATGACGAATTTTCTGTCGACTATGATCCCTTATTCCATGCGGTCCACGAGCCATGCAACCAGCCTCTCTCGGTCGCTCGTCCACCGTCCTTATGGCACGTTACACAAACTGTCTGCTGGCTATGATCCCCTATCCCATGCAATCCAGGAGCCTTATAAACGGCATCTCGGTCGCTCGTCAACCGCCATTATGATACCTTACATCGGGACTGAAAGAGCTTTCGCTAAAAGTAATCAAGACGTTCGCTAGTTGCTAGCACCTTGCAGCCCAACATTTTTACTTGACCAATGAATTCCAAAAGATAAACATCGGGCATGAAAGACGTGCAGCGCATTATACCAATCTTATTTCAAAACAGTTGAAATACAATTCCTGGGTACTGGAAGTTACATTGACACGTTTGTAGAGAAGTAGGCACTCATTCGAAAACATAATCATGAAATGCAGTGTTTTTGTTTGTTTGCAACACGTTAGTGCAGGGACGGTAGCACACATACGACATAGTGCAGACGCATTCGCTATCGGCTTGTTGCATAATGGTCGAACTGTACATGTTCCTGTTCCTGGAGGATGGCTCGCCAGGTGACTGCAGATCTGGAGCCACATCGTCGTGCAAGCCAGACGATGCGATCACGGATGGAGAGCAAGCCGCCGGATTTAGTTGTGCAGTTTTCTGGACACCAACTGCATGTCCACGTAGCGCCGCTATCGCCGGGCGAATCCACGAGGTTGTTTGGAATATGACTGTATTTCGATAAGCTTGTAACATGTTGCATATGTCTACAGCAGTATGGACGTCTGTCGGCGAAGCTTTGCCAGCGAGGGTTCGTCATGTTTATGGCACGATGACGCAATTAATACATTTAAACTGGCATAGAAGAAAATGCACCCGTATCGTGAACAGACATTGCTAAAATGGTAACTTGAGGTGTCTGGAGTGCATTGATCAATTTGAAGTGCAATGTGATAATCAACAGTAAATCCAACGCATGGAGAAGTTATCAACAGCACACGAAACAAGCTTCGCTCTATGCGACCGTCGAAATTAGGTGAATTAACCCTCATGCGTGCAGATGTGGGAGAATGGGTGAAGCCCCCCCCCCCCCACAAGTTTTTCACTACCACGGAAAAGGGTGCGGGTTAGCGCGTCCCGCTAGTATGGCTGCTGGGGCATCCTGTGCCGACATTATGGTATAATAAATTTGAAAACGTCCTGTCATGTCACTAAGCAGACATGAAATGGAACACGTCGGGCAGTTCTTCGTCGAAATCTCAACTTATTGACAATTAATCTGACTTGTTGCCCCCAAATAGCCAATGTTGGATGTGCTGGGGTGATGGACAACTCACAAGAAGTGTTTATACAGACCAATGCCCTTTCACTGTTATTTGAAGTTACTGACCCGGCTCGACCTTTTTGTCGTTCGAGTCACATAGTGGCCGGATTCGACACTGGGACTGGTTATTGGTTTTTACGACACGTCGACCGTTGAGTCATGTAGCGTCGCCAATCTCTCACGCCGATTGGTCGCGGGCGAAGAGTAGCGACAGGTGAGACTCGAACCCACAACCTTTCGATTGTGAGACGAGCATCTTACCCCTAGACCACTCGTCCCCCGACACTGGGACTGAAGTTTCCATCCATCCGCACCTCTAAGACAAGAAAACAGTGGCTCAGGCACTACCTCGGAAGCTTAAGGGGTCAGCACTTCAACAACACCTGACCTGTGGACCGAAACATAGCACATCGCACATCGTCGGCATCCCAGTATGCTGAGGAATGCTGCGCTGAACATTCCAAGCGCGCATCGGTTATTTGTTTTATACTTGAAACGGCTAAACGCGAAAATAACCAATCTTCGGAACAGTGAATTTTAAACTCACCGGGAGGTCAACCATAAACCCAAAGTATAAAAAACATGGTATCAGTCGCGAGATTTGGTTACGAGCGACACGGTGACTTTGTTTCATGCTGCACGAAATATGCAGCATGAACGGTCTGTGGTGATATTGTTCAAAATGGCATCTGACTTCTAAGGTCGAAAGCGCGGATATGTCCCTAACTGAAGCTCGCTGCCAATAAATGCTCAAATCCTGAACTCAGTGTAGATGTGTAGATGCGATATATTTATATTTTCTCTCCATAATGCGGAGTGCAAATGGCAGTGATTATTCAAAGACTACAACATAATGGACAAAGCCAGCAATAAGCAATGAAAGACCTCCCGGCACCAGCACCACACGGCAGGTGTCACCACCTGACACAGGCACCACACGGCAGGTGTCACCACCTGGCACCGGCACCACACGGCAGGTGTCACCACCTGGCACCGGCACCACACGGCGGGCGTCACCACCTGACACCGGCACCATACGGCGGGTGTCACCACCTGGCACCGGCACCATACGGCGGGTGTCACCACCTGGCACCGGCACCACACGGCGGGTGTCACCACCTGGCACCGGCACCACACGGCGGGTGTCACCACCTGGCACCGGCACCATACGGCGGGTGTCACCACCTGGCACCGGCACCACACGGCGGGTGTCACCACCTGGTACCGGCACCATACGGCGGGTGTCACCACCTGGCACCGGCACCATACGGCGGGTGTCACCACCTGGCACCGGTACCACACGGCGGGTGTCACCACCTGGTACCGGCACCATACGGCGGGTGTCACCACCTGGCACCGGCACCATACGGCGGGTGTCACCACCTGGCACCGGCACCATACGGCGGGTGTCACCACCTGGCACCGGCACCACACGGCGGGTGTCACCACCTGGCACCGGCACCACACGGTAGGTGTCACCACCTGGCACCGGCACCATACGGCGGGTGTCACCACCTGGCACCGGCACCACACGGCAGGTGTCACCCCCTGGCACCGGCACCACACGGCAGGTGTCACCACCTGGCACCGGCACCATACGGCGGGTGTCACCACCTGGCACCGGCACCACACGGCAGGTGTCACCACCTGGCACCGGCACCATACGGCAGGTGTCACCACCTGGCACCGGCACCACAAATGGCATGCTAACTGGACGGGAAATTGTCCCACAGTGAAAGGAACGTTTTTATTATGTTCAGGGTCAAGATCGGTAAGGTATCCAGATACTTCAATTTCGCGCATAGTCCTGGATCACTTTGCTACCAGTGCAAATTATCAACAGGCCCCTGGGGAGGGAGTGCTGCCGTATACGACCACAACCCTTCAGCATGAGCTACCTTCCCTGCTAAAAAAACTTACGACCATGTTTTCAACCATACGACATCAACATAAGAATACGTCAAACAATGTGGTGCGGTAAATGCAACCGGCCATTCGTTAGTCGCCGACAGTGCACACTCATAATTTCTTTCCTGCGCATTCCTCAATTCCTTCACAGTAGACCCTATCGCTTACACTACACCAAGCTGGCGCATTTGGTACCTTGAGTTTCCTTAAAACTAGCGTAGGCTAGGGAGTGCCGAGTACGGTTTATCACTTGCAGCGTTCTTGGTTGGAAAGTGCGACGCCAGTGCATTTCTTTGGTCGCTTCACGATGGACAGGACACGATGGACGTTTTTGTGTGAAAAAACGCACATACGCTGTGCTTGCGACAGGTTCATGCTGAGGTGAATTTATCACCGGATATATGACATAACCTCCCGTTACAAAGTCTCCTCCCTCCAACACACCCGTCATTTTATTTTGTAATCGCTTGAACCGTTCGCGCGAGCGATGCGAGGTTTTGCATAGCTAAAGCATAAGCGTGATGTATTTGAATGAAAAACGAAGCGAATCACCGGCTGATATAAAGCCTGACATGACCTACATGCAATTGTTCGATGCTTGAGGCAATTTCCACGGTAAGCATAGACATTCTAGCTCTGTTCCTGTCCAAACCGCGATGAACACGATTTTAGCTTTTTTTCGGCAGCATTCGAGGTCATTTGAGGCCGTCGTAACTTACTGACATTAAATGGCCTTCGACAACTCCTGGGGGCTTCAGAACGGAACATTGAATGCGACGCAGGTATTCATAACAACCTGCTGCACACCAGATATAATATATATAAGCAGTTAAGTGAGCTGCAAAATAATCATCGGAAACCACATAACACCATAACTTTTCAATAAAAATGAAGCGAACCTGATATTTGCATTACGTTTACCACAATGCTATTCTACCAGCCTGGTTAAAACTTAGAGAAGTAGAATGAAATATGATACACTAGCTGCTTTTTCATAATGCGACGTTAATACAAAGGGGAAGTCACAGATAGGTTACATATTACGTGTTGTTCGCTCACTTTTAGTATACCATAGGGTTGTCGAAGCACTGGGTGCATAAAATGAGGTTGCTGGATAAATATGATTTTCCGCATGAAACGTTTGCCAATGATTAGCCTACAACGTAACTGCACTGTACGAGAATGGACTGACAGTTTCCACAATACTAGTTCATGCTAGTTAATCAACTTATACGAAGTACTTCATTAAAACCAAAACGAAGATGCGATGTCGTAATGTTCTTTTGTGTATTGTTGCGTAACTTCACCGATTCTCTACGGAAAAAAGGACTACGTTCAGGCCGAGCCCAAAAACTACAGCCGCACAACTATTGCCCTATCAACTTATGGGCAATAGTTGTGCCCTATCTTTCCTGAAGCAAGCGATGTTCCTTACTGTTTTTTTTTGCGGTATCCAAGCATCCAGTCTGCATCCAATCAGCAAAGTATTTGGTAGCCGATTGCTTATTTGATCTGAGGACGCATGGGCTGCTAGTGGTTATCTACTGCGCATAGTCTATGGTAACAACTTAGGACGAAATCTGACAGTTGATGGCAGCGGCAGCGCACTCGCTCAAAATCTCACAACAGACTGCCATAAGGAGATAAGTTGGCATGTTGTGTGCTGTAATCACCAAGGGCAGCAACCAAGTATTTGCACAGCCAGTCAGTGCCGCAGAGTTTCACACGCGTCCAGTCGTTCAGCGCGTGGCGGGCCGGACGAAGGATGACGCACGAACAGCCGTCGACTGTCGGCACGTCATCCGTCGACTGCCGGCACGTCATCCGTCGACTGTCGGCACGTCATCCGTCGACTGCCGGCACGTCATCCGTCGACTGTCGGCATGTCATCCGTCGACTGCCGGCACGTCATCCGTCGACTGTCGGCATGTCATCCGTCGACTGCCGGCACGTCATCCGTCGACTGTCGGCATGTCATCCGTCGACTGTCGGCACGTCATCCGTCGACTGCCGGCACGTCATCCGTCGACTGTCGGCATGTCATCCGTCGACTGCCGGCACGTCATCCGTCGACTTCCGGCACGTCATCCGTCGAATGACGACACGTAATCCGTCGAATGACGACACGTCATCCGTCGACTGTCGGCACGTCATCCGTCGACTTCCGGCACGTCATCCGTCGAATGACACACGTCATCCGTCGAATGACGACACGTCGTCGGTCGAATGACGACACGTCATCCGTCGAATGACGACACGTCATCCGTTGACTGTCGCGACTGCGGCATCATCACGTGGCGCAGCACCAGCCGCCACCACGGACTAGGACAAAGCGAGAGCGCGCAGCAGTGACAAACGGACAGTGAAGCACGACACGGGCAGCGTCAAGCGGCACGACACACACACGTGCACCTCACGTGCAGCGCACACACCCGCCGCCGGTGGTTAGTGCACGAGCGAGTGAGGGTGCGGGCAGAATGCGGGCGCGAAGTATCTAGTCTTGGCGTTGGGTAACGCGGCGCCCTGCTCAGCACGCAGCGCCGTTCGAGCGAACACCGGGTCACGCTAAACGCCGACGGCTACAGCGGCGTTCGAGGCCAGGCACAGCTCGGCAGCATCAACCAACTCAGCGGGCACTTCTTCGACATCATCCAGTGCCCATCTTATTGCCAGGTCACATCTCATCGAGTGCACGTTTCTGCTGATCTGATCTGTTCTGTTCAGCCGTTCTGCGCTGTCCTTGCCTATGCTGTACTGTCCTAGTGTCATGCGGCACTGGTTCTACCCTGTTCATCTTTTCCGCGCACTGCCCATCATCCTTCGTCCTACATTATCCTGACCCGTCGCCTAGTCTCTACTGTCTTCTGACCCTGATCCAACGTATCCCACCCTGACCTGACCCGTCCTGTCCCATCTGATCAGATCTGCCCTGGCCTGTCTCACCCCGACCAACCTGCCCCGCCGTTATGACTTGTCCCATCCAAGCCAGACCTGCCCTGCTCTGACCTGTTCCACCCCGGCCAGACCTGCCCTGCTCTGACCTGTTCCACCCCGGCCAGACCTGCCGTGACCTGACTTGCTCCGACACCATCTCGGAATCAGCCGTCAAGTGTTCCGCGTAGCCCTCGCTTGGCAGGTCCAGCTCTGCTTTGTACCGTCGAAGGCCAGCGCGCCTGCACATTGTGTGCAGCGGCCGTCACCTGCACAACATCGATCGCGACGGCCCGCCGCCAAATGGTACAGGGTATCGCATATCATGGCCAGCTGCGTCCAACTCATCCTCGCCGGCCAATGCGCCCACAACACCGCCGGCGGCCACGGCCAAGGCTCCTAGTCCGTACTAGCACATTATGCCCCAATCTTGCACTTGCCCGTTCATCTGCATGCAAACAAAAGGTTATGGATTCTAGAAAGACCAGCGACCAATGAACAACTATATATCCTTGCAGATGTTATTTTTATCTCCCGCTTCACCCAAGCATATCTGTTTTAGTCATAGAGATATGGTTAGGTCATTTAACATAGCATTGTACCTTCCCATGTGCACCTACCGTGCTAGTCATTGGGGTTTAGGGGCGCATCAACTGCATAGGTCATACAGCTATCGTGTTAGTCCGTGTCATTCTGTGCAGCTTTTTATTTTAATATACTCACGTCAATCATTTAATTTTGAACATTCTTGTTTCATCCAAAAAATTAAACCGCAACTAACAGAAAACGTATGAAATCATTATAAATTCACCCTATCGATTAATAATAGCGGCATCTAACCTAATGATAACACTTTAGATTCCTCAAAGGTAATCCGACGGCTAAACTGAATGTCGCCGCAGGATTCAGCAGCGGTAACCTGCATTTATCACAATGCAAGCGGATCCACTGGTCGCCAGTCTTTCTCGAAAGCTACCCAACAAGATAACAACACAGCTCAGTCACGTGCCACTACAGACCACACATGTGCAGCTCGTTGAAGCGAAGCGGCGGTGGGCGTGCGTCGCCCCTAGCGGCAGCCGAGGGCGCATCGCCACGGCGACAGCGGCGCCCCTAGCGGCAGCCGATGGCGCGTCGCCACGGCGACAGTGGCGCCCCTAGCGGCAGCCGATGGCGCGTCGCCACGGCGGCAGCGGAGCCCCCTAGCGGCGGCCGATGGCGCGTCGCCACGGCGGCAGCGGCGCCCTAGCGGCAGTCGATGGCGCGTCGCCACGGCGACAGTGGCGCCATAGCGGCAGCCGATGGCGCGTCGCCACGGCGACAGTGGCGCCCCTAGCGGCAGCCGATGGCGCGTCGCCACGGCGGCAGCGGCGCCCCTAGCGGCAGTCGAGAGCGCGCCGCCGCGCCACGATGTGGCCGCGCAGGTAGATGTCGTCGTAGAGGTGGCCGCTGAGCACGTCGTCGACCGGCGCCGCGTGCCGCACGTTGCGGATGAACTCGCGCTTGGACATTTTGTTCTTGACGTGCGGCGACGTCAGGTCCACGGACAGCATGATGAGCGAGAAGCAGAGTATGTACACGGAGTCTGCGGGCGCGACCGACACAGGGCGCTGACACACGCGCAGCGACACGGTGTCACGCAGTGTCAGTGTCACTGGGTGGCAGTGCATGCTGCCCGACATGCCGGTGAATACACCCACCGGGGTACACACACACTTGTGCTCGGCAAATTAAACGAAGTCAGCAAATCAGTTTGACAGCGTTGAGCTTGAGAGAGGCGCGTCACGGCAGTTCAATACACTAGTGATTGGGTACTGTACGGAGATGGGTTGAGAAAGGTCCCCAAATGCTGCCAAAATTTACATTTGTCTCTAGCGCCTTCAGCAACATTCGTGCGCAGTGCAAGTTTCACTATATTAAATGAAGTTCTGAATTCTGATTTCACGAGATTTAACTAATTGTCAGGCCCCGATTGCGACAAAAGTGACAAATCTGAGAGGCTAAGTACACCATAACAGTACAGGTTAAGCACAACACCACGATAATCGAAATGAGGTCGCAATAAACAGTCAGCGAAGATGGCGCCGGCCCTGTCCTTGTCGGGGGTTAGAGCATGTTCGCCGAGGGGACAACTGGTGGCAGCTTGGCGGTTCCAAAAGCTCCACCAGCTCAAGTCAGCTGCCAATGAAATGGACTATTCAGATAGGAGAAGGCCAATATTTTCTTTGTGTGCAGTTCCTGTGCTTAACCAATCCTAAACCGAACAAACCGAAGTGAGGTTGTGTCAAGGGAAGTCCAACTATTGGAGAATAGTGTAAGAAACGAAATGTAATGGCATTTACCGACATTGCCGTACCATTTTTGGGAATCAACACTTGTGTTGAACAAGTGACAGTTTTGAATTAATTAATAAGCACGATAACCGAGCATGCGTTTTGGGAGGAGGGACATGCTACGCGCATTACACGGATGACGCTTCTCATACAGCAACGACATTGGTGCATTATATGCTGGGTTGATAAACTTGCAAAGAATGTTAAAAGATAAGAAAGCGGCCCGTTTCCCCGTGCCAAGATTTGGTTCGGCTGCACGGGCACACCGAACATAATTTAGTGCCGGGTAGGGTTAGCTTGAACAAATATACTCACAATCACTATAATTCACCAAATAGCAAATCACACAAACGCTTAGCATCTCGCTTAGGAAGGACGTCAGCTACAATACAACCGCTACTGATCCGCGTGCCAGCCAGGGGTACACGACGCGTCCGCTCACCGGTGCTGAGTCCCAGGCGGGGATTGCACTGACAGAACTTGACGGAGAAGCTCTCCAGCAGGATCTGCAGGCAGTTGTCGCGATCATCGGGCGGCTGCACCTTAGTGAAGAGCCGCCGCAGCGCCGCCGGCAGCGACTGGTCGCTGTAGTTGGCCAGGTCCATCATCAGCTTCAGCACGTCTCGCCTGGTGGAGCAGCAACGGCGTCAGTGCCCCTGGGGGAAGAGTCAGGTCGCCATGGCAACAGTGGGGTCAGCTATTCTTGAGAGGACAAGCTACGTCCATATGGGCGGAAAGGCAGGAATCTTTAACATGGAGTGGATGAGCCAGTGCTTACTAACGTGGTGTGGATAAAGAGATGCTATAAATATTTCAACTGCTCTTCCTCTTCAAATGTGATGGATCAAACAACGTTTCGATCAGTTGCTTCTCCGGTCACCGTCAGATTGACTTGGGCTTAAAACAGCATAGACTGGCCAGCACTTGATGTATGCTGAGTTGTATATGTCGGAGCCGTCTAAACTGGGTGAGATTGGACCTCGGAATTATGGACAAGAAATTCGACGTTTTAAAAACTTCTATACCCAGAACGACTCCATTCCTAACAGCATAGTTGGTAAAACGTCGGGTTTTTATAGAAAGGCAGCGCACTCGGTAAGCGCACTCGGTAAGCGCACTCGGTAAGACCCGAGATGTATAATCCACTGAACCGAGATCGGCCCTGAGCAGCACAGTTGGTAACACGTTCAACTACCGACCCAGAGACCGGGGCTCAAATTCAACCAGCGTCAAAAGGCTCCAACAAATCTGGACCGGGTGAAATGTTGACCAATCCACCGTTTCCAGGGCCCTGGCATCAGGCGGCGATCTGACAAGCAATTGGTCGAGACGTTGTGCTCCAACCAAGACACCACAGACGAGGCATCGAAGTCCGAACATTGCCAACACTGCACGTCGTAGCAACGAGTCATTAGCATTGAGACAAACCGTGGAGTGAATGCGGAGGTACCTCTTGGTTCGGCGTCGGGCTGGGTCAGTTACTACTAGCGGGGAGTGGATGAGGAAGCTTAGGCTTGGTGTGGAAGGCTTTGTCAGCCCAGAGTGTTACGCGCCAAGCGCGGGTAACCGCCGGCGTCACGGACCTCTGCCACACCACCGGCACACGCATTCACAGACGGCGGGCCCAGCACCTCTTTCACACCTGATATGCGCATCCGCAGACGGAGGACCCAGCAACACCTACCTGCGCAACAACACCCAATGCACACATCCGCAGACGGAGGACCCAGCAACACCTACCTCCGCAACAACACCCAATGCACACATCCGCAGACGGAGGGCCCAGCACGAGCGCGGCTCACCGTTGGTCCAGGTAGCGGCGCAGCTGTCGTGAGTCCATCTGTGACGTACTGTGCAGGAACAGCGCGATCTCGGCCGGATCGTCGTCCACCAGACCGCGGCTGATGAAGTACTCCATCCCCTGCAGGGCCGCACGCGGTCAACGTCGCTTCCACCACGGGCACACCGAGTGTCCACGGCAAGGCGGCCACAGTGACCAGCACCGCCAAATGTCAACTGCTGCCAACTGTTTGGTGTCGGAACGGATGCCTCATATATACCTCCTGTCACAACAACTGAAGGCAACATCTGTTGCGTTTGGTAATAACAATAAAACGAACATAAAAGCCAGCCTATGTTGCAGTTGTAGAGCAATTCCATACGCTAGATACCTGACGTCAACAAGCTAAAGCCGCTGAGCAAGCTGCGAATCGTAGCGAGGAAAGGCGGGCAACTCATTGAATATGGCAATCACCGCCATGACACCACCGGTGGATCCACTGAACGCGAGGCCACCGTCGTCACCCACTAACCGAGAACGGGTCGGCGTTGAAGGTGAGCGTGCCCTCGTCCAGGTGGAGGAAGGTGTGCCGGTACGACATGGCGGCAGGCGTGCGGCGCAGGCGCTGGTACACGGTGACGTACCTCCACTGCTTCTTACACAGCCTGCACGAGCAGCAGACGGTCGTCACGCGCGCGGCGAGGTGGTCAGCCCGCAGGGCTGGTGCACCAGCCTCACCGAGACGCCGTCAGGTTGGAGCGCACACGTATCTGTCACCGCGCGTTTGAATGCTGGCGCAGAATGTACAGACAGGCGTGCAGCGTGCGACCGTGACGCAGTGGTCCAACAGTTACGACTTAGATTACAGTGGATGACCGGCTGGAAATGCCTTTCCATTCTTGCAAACGATTAGAAAGTTTCCACGCTCATTTTTTAGCTCATATCAAAACGCTCGAAGTTGAGAAAACACTTAGAAAATATACCAAAAAGCACGAATGACTGAACATTACATACTGGTAGCCAGCATATTGGGTACAATTATGTACAATTATAATATGCGCAAATACGTACAATTCCATTGCATTCGGGACTTATGAATTTTGTCCTGGCTTTCGGTAAATATTCAACGTAGACACTAAATGTTCAGTAATGATTATACGATAAAATAACGCTCAATCGTTCAATTTGGTACACAGTTGTGAACATAACATTGGACGTCCTGATACAAATCACGCACTGGCAGGCACAGATGCAGCGCCATTAGCACACTCACGCAGGCGAGCACTCTCACCACGTCTCTCCAGTTGAAACATCCTCACTCAACCATCAACAGGAAAGCAGCAGGGTCCCACAACTTCAGAACACCAATCATTGGCAGTAAACTGGAGACGCCAAACAGCATCATCATCGGCGAGAAACACACGTCGCCGCCTCCAACCGCCCAGTGCCAGCGACCTACCCCTGCCAGAGGATCTCGTCCTCGGCCAGGTTCTGCCACACGCACGCCGCCAGACACAGGTCGGTGGCGTTCAAGTGTTTGAGAACCTCCAGTCCGAGCTCGGCCGGCAGCTCGCTCAGGTCGGGGAACTTGTTCCGGTCGCGTCGTCCGGCAGCGGTTGCGGCGGCCGCAGCGGTGGCATCGCCGTCCTCATCTGCAACCGCCGGTCACGGGGTCCGAGAACGCAGACATATGCCGGGCGCGGACCACGATGTTCCCAGACTGCTTGGGCAGGCTGGAACATGTGGCGGCCGGAAAGTCCGACGTGGTCGTGGCAGAGCGCGGGGTGTATCACTCGCCCCACGATCTCGAAAGCCATGTGTCACAGAACAGGTGAACAACTACCATTAGCGGTGATAGAAAAACGAGGATTGTGTGGGACTGCTAACACCTACAGAATACGCACCTGGGATAATAGCTGACACATTCTGCTACGTTTAACATCAGATAGTTGCTGTTATTTGCCAGATGTGGACGAACGGAACCATGGCCACTCCATTGGCCTGCTGATTCCATGCTTATGGTACAAATGCACCATAAACTGTATTATATGTTAGTTTTACTCCAATTTGCACGCACATCCAACGGGTAGAATTGGGAAATCCAGCGCTACGGAATAAGCCTTGACGACTGCATGTGTAATCCTTGCATGAACAGCATTGAGGCTACCATAGCCGATCGAAGACCATGCATATTATGCATGCGGTTGGTTGGTTATTGGTTTTACGACACGTCGACCGTTGAGTCATATAGCGTCGCCAATCTCTCACGCCGATTGGTCGCGGGCGAAGAGTAGCGTCAGGTGAGACTCGAACCCACAATCTTTCGATTGCGAGACGAGCATCTTACCCCTAGACCACTCGTCCCCTATTATGCATGCGGGAAATGGTTGGCACCCATGACGGGTAGCGACGAATGCTATCAGCACTAAATTTCAGCGATATTTGTTTTTTCTTTCTATAAGAATCCCAGTAAGACATCCAGCATTGGGACTCACGGTTTCAACGAAGAGTCACAGTGTGATCAATGACCTTAGGCCACACCGCGTGACTCCGTGTGACCTCCACTAGCCTTTTTAGCTTTGGGTTCACTTCAGGGTAATCGAACACTCACCCAACACGAGCAGCGGGATAGAATTGACGATGGACTCACAACAACCCACTGCTTATTATTAAGGTTAACAATACACGTGCAGGGAAAGCTATTAGACTTGATTTTTTTTTCGTGTGAAAAAGACTACTTTGCCTCTCTACGACATCAATAATGTCACACCTGAACCATTCCACGACAAATCGACACGTGAAAGGGCCAAAATAACACCCAATATTTTATATTTTGATGAAAATATTTGTGTGGGGTTATCTGATGCGCCGAATCCAGTTGTGCCATGTTTAGAAAGATCAGGTCAACGGTCAAGGAATTATAGCCTCGGGCATTTTTAGATGTCACGTAATAAGGATGTCTTTTGAGGTCTTTAACTCAATGAAGAACAATCTGAATTGTGCAAAAATATATATCGGTGAACTCACAATGACCCACTGCATCTTTTGCCTATTTCAAATTTTCGTTTACAGGATAATTGAAATCGTGACATCGTGACCTAATGTCACGTGACCGAATGTCACGTGACCTATTTTACCTTTCGGGACAGTCACAATGCGACTTGAACAAGTGCAGAAATGAAGTTCGATGTCTTACCTTTCGAAGGGAAAAATAGGGGTT
This sequence comes from Ashinkailepas kermadecensis, assembly GCA_034440615.1. Lineage (NCBI taxonomy): Eukaryota > Metazoa > Arthropoda > Thecostraca > Neolepadidae > Ashinkailepas > Ashinkailepas kermadecensis. The sequence goes on along the minus strand of JAOTOM010003935.1, from coordinate 174,894 downwards.
TGCTCACAACATTTTACACATTCGTTGAAAATTAGGCATGCATGGTTGTTTTTGCGCTAGTTTATCGTGGCCTGTATGCATGTGTATTTAGAACGGTATATTACTGCAATACAACGCCTTTGACGTTCGAGGCATGTGATGGCATGGTAGTGTTAGTCACCTGATTTTGAATGTTGTCTTGCATAAGTGTTCTATCTCGTGAGGTCAAGGGTTAAACAAAATGGCAGAAATGTCTCCAAATTGTGGTAGTAGATGATTTATAAGTTCTACCTTGCCATTAATTACAAGGAGAGAGAAGCATCTACAACATAGCAATCACATTTCGATAACCGGGAAACCATTCGCACAACTATTTATTTCCTCGCGAAGATAAAAGTCTGCAAATGTAGTGAAATATCAGGAAGGGCACAAGCAATGGGTGGCACCGTATTTGGGTGCCCAGTGCTCACTGCTCACTCTCGCTGAAAGTGCTGTCCGTGAAGCGAGAAAATTTCTGAGGGCGTCGGACTCAGTCAAGGTGAAAGTAAAGTTGTTTTTTTAGGCGGACCAAATCACACGGATATGTCTCGGCAAGACCGACTGTGTCACGGTGCGACATGTTGATGGAACCAAAAGTAGAGTTCAGAAAAGGCTTGCTTTGGGAAATTTGTGTGATATATATGATCTATACAAGCATAACTCTGAAAATCCTCGCACCGGCTTCTTAGCGTTTGCTGCTCTTCGTCCGAAGCATTGCGTCTTGGCAGGCAGCAGTGGGACGCACCCGGTGTGCATGTGCACTTATCATCAAAAGCCAAAATTGCTCATATCCGCCCTCGGCCTTCCCGGTCTCAAATACCGTAACCTTCTCAATCACGCTGCATATGGCACGGAGACCGTGATTGTATGATGCACAACTGTGAGGACTGCCCTGGTGAGGACGGGGTGATGAACTTTCTGAGGATTATCCTCGCGAACAAATCAGGAGAAGAGAGTGAAGGTAATTTAGCCCCCACTGATGACATGGATAATAAGATTAGGTACAAACAGCGGTTGAGCACGCATCGCTGTACACTCGCAGAAATAGTCTAGACCAAAGAGGAAAGGATGCGATAGTTGAGCCAGCAAACCGTGAAGCTTACCAGACACCACTTGGTGGCTGACATACAAGGTCAGCACTTCACCTACACAAATGCCACTGGCAAGGAGGACGAAGTGATTGTCTAGTCCGATTTCGCTGAAAATTATTCATTTGTGGTGCAGGATGCAGCTCAAGGCTTCCACTGGGATTCGACCCAGTGTACCATGCACCCGTTTGTAGTGTACTGGAGTGAGGACGAGGTACTGTGCCATCAGGTACTGTGCTGTATCTTTGAGGGCACAAAGCACAACACCGACATGGTGCATGCGTTCCTGCAACGGCTTGTCCAAGAAATTCGGACCGCAGTACCTGACATTAAAATAAATATTCATTTCACAAACAGCAGTGTACGAATAGGCAATGTGTCCGCGTTAATGTGTGTCACCATCATACAGATTTTAGGGTGTCCTGTGAGTGGCTTTTTGTCACATCACATGGCAAGCGCGCTTACGACGGCATCGGGGGCACAGTCAAGCGCGTCGCGGCCCAAGAAAGCCTCAAACACCCGCCTAACAGCCAGATACTCACGGCGGAGGACATGTTTGAGTATCTGTCGCACAAGCTAGCCAGCTGCATCAAATTCATATTTGTATCAAAGCAGGAGGCAATGGGCGTCACGACCCACCTCACCGAGCGCTTCTCGAAAGCTATCACGGTGAAGGGAACACAGGGGTACCACAAGTTCGCACCAGTGGCACAGAGCACCGTAATAGTTCATTAACTGCTTACCGATTCAGGGCGTGTGGTAATGTTATTTAGGTGAAGTGAGACGCGTTAGTGTGCGCGCCGATACAAATTGTGTTGATTTATATTATCGTAGTGACAGATCATCAGTTTGAGCTGGGTTTCTGACAAGGTATGGGATGATCTGCAGATCTGTAGATCATTACATTGCATTGCATTATAATGCAACGCGTCAACACATTATTGTATTGCATTGCATGGTGTAATTCTGTTACCTTATTTTATTACACCGATGTGGAAGGCTCATGATCCAATGTGATTCATTTCAGGCTCAGCATGTGTCAATGGATGTGTCCGCGCCAAATTTGTTCTCGAGCAGTTCAAGATGAATGCGATTACTCAGTCAATGAGGTTCATCTTTTCTTTTTCAGAATGCGGGGTTTGAAACGCCAGAAGGTTGATATTACACTGATTGGTGGTGATAAAAACCCTTCAGTGTTGTCGGTGAAATATGATCGTACATTTTAGATATGCTGACATTGAGGCAGAAATACATTGCATAAGGCGAAAACATTTCTATTACCTTTCTCCTCACAAGTGACGATCTAGGATTTCACAAATCACCCTTCGTCGCTTCTGAATTTCCAAAATAGCATTGTGACTGTCTCGAAGGTCAAACTAGGTCACGTTATCTTAGGTTACAAGCTCACGATTTCAAAAAACGCGTCAACAAAAATTTCTAAATTGACACAAGATGCAGTGGATCATGACGGGTTCAGCGATATATAGCTTCGTGCAATTCGTGTTACTCTTCATTGAGTTCCAGGTTGCCAAAGACTTAGGTAGGTGACCTCCCAAAAATGTCCGATGCTATGACTCCTCAACCGTTGCTCCAATTTTTCCCAAAATTGCACAGCTGGATTATAGACACAAACTAACCCTATATGAGTATTTTCATCCAGACATAGAGTGTAATTTGACCCCTTCACTTGGCGATTTGTCGTGGAGTGGGCCACCTACCACAATTCGGAGACATTTCTGCCCTTGACCTCACGAGTTAGAACACTTGTGAAACACAACATTCAAGATCAGATGGCTAACATTCTCATCCCATCACGTGCCACGCACGTGAAAAGGCTTGTATTTCAGTAATATACTGTTATAAACAAATATTATAACAGGCCACGACACACTAGCGCAAAAACAACCATGCGTGCCTAATTTTGAACGGATATGTAGAGTTTAAGAGCAAAACCCTGTTTTTGATTTTCTTTGCTTCGAAAGATCAGATATCGAACTTCATTTCTGCACTTTTTCAAAACGCATTGTGACTGTCCCGGAAGGTAAAATAGGTCACGTGACCTTAGGTGACGATGTCACGATTTCAATTATCCCGTAACCGAAAATTCCAAATAGCCAAAAGGTGCAATGGGTCATTGTGAGTTCACCGATATACACTATTGCACAATTCAGATTGTTCTTCATTGAGTTAAAGACCTCAAAACACACCCTTGTTATGTGACATCTCAAAAATGCTCGAGGCTATAACTCCTTGACCGTTGACCTGATCTTTCTAAAAATGTCACAGCTGGATTCGGCGCATCAGATAACCCAACACAAATATTTTCATCAAAATATAAAATAGTGGGTGTAATGCCCTTGTCGATTTGTCGTGGCCACCTCCAGTTTCAGAAAACTGATTATTTAAAGAAATCCAGAATGTACTCACAAGCACTCACTTTTTCATTTTTTTTAACATGTTGAACACACAGTGGTTCATGATTTTATATATGGTTAGGTTTTTAGGTACATTCTATTCCCTGGAAGTGACATCTGAATAATGCCGTTTTCCCTACGCGATCAAATGCTTGCCATGGAATCAAATATTTCAATCTTGGTAAAATATGAGCTTAAAATGCAACAAACATTTCACAGCACTAACAAAATATATCTACATATCCATACACCACTACAATACTGCAAAATAATCTTCGCTGTGAATTTCGTCCCTAACTGTGCCCGGTGTTGTAGATTCACAATATGGCTAAATGCACGATTCACAACATGGTTAAATGCAAGCAACAAAACTCACCTGTCAATTGTGCTGGCTGTGTATCTGCATTCTGATCAATTTCAGCATGCAGCCTCATCAGAACAGACACCTGACCACCCATGATGGCAGGTGTCCCGCACCACAGCTAAAACCTGAAATCATAGGTGTTAGTTAGTTATTGGGGCTTTAGGGCGCATCGACTGCATTGGTCATTTAGCGCTCAGAAATCATAGGTGTGTGACAACGATTGCCAAGGTGCTTAAAAAACTACAGCCGAAAGGACATTCAATAATTCATCATGCAGGTTTTAATCAAATTTATGCATATGGAGAGGTATGCATATGGGGAACCACTTCAAACCATGTACCTTCCATGCTGTCACACATCATACATTACCTATTTATTTCTGACTTCGTGGTTTTGGGATAAGAATTAATATCATGTGTTTTTCAGCACTGTAAGTGGTATATATTCCCCTCAGTTAGGGCAGGAGTCATTGGACTTTCATTGGTACCAGCTTCCCATTGATGGGAAGGAGTAGAACCGCGAAACAGAGCTTTTTTAGGTACTGGGCAGCTTTGAACACTGCTTAAGTGCTACGGTACTTTTAAAATAACTTTTCCTTCTGAGGAGTAATTTACTTTTTCTTTTTTTTCATGCGCCTGATTAGTCGTCACCTCGCACATTCATACAACAGCGAAACAGACCAGTTTTCAACAGCCATTCAATTTGTATCCATAAAACATCACAATTTATCATTTCTTAAACTATCCGGGATGAAGGATGACGAAACAAGACAACACAAACGCCGGGCTTCGACCATGTAGCATCATCCGCAGGACGCTGACTTTGTGTTATCAAACATCCCAAGTGGGAATACGACCGCATCAATCCACACCGACGCTGGTGCCATTGCCGATAACCAGGCATCTCAAAGGCGAAGTGAAAAGCAACTATCGAATATGAGGAAGGAGATGAATGTGCCACCTGGGAGAAGCACAACTGAGGAAAACCTCTCGGTGGAGGATTCTCTATGCATGCATGAGTAAGACACAGAGTCAAGCTTCTACCCTACATCAAATAAGAGTGTCAGAAGCCGACATTAAAGTCATTGAGGATTCAGATGTCACATACCAGCAGCTCCCACCAGCTGTCAGCTTACACCTTCTGCCTACACCCTGAGGATCAAATTACTTCGTGCCCATCGGACCGTCAACTAATTCCTTCTTTCTACAAGTTGAGGATCAAATTACGTCATGCCCTGCTGTGCTTCCAACTGCAGCTGGCTGACGCTTTCTTGTGAAGCTCGATGCAAATAGAAACTCGGTTTCAAGGCATACAGTGATATGTACACAGGAGTTCTAGTTGTCATATAAATTAGCCCATGAAAAAGTTAGATCAGAACAAACAGGTTCATCAGGTATCAAATGCGAAGTGTGGGAGGCATAGACCCAGAATATAATACATGTACCAAAAAAGCTAAAAACAACAGCACACCGATGCCACAGGTCCGAGTGATCACGCTACCTTCCAGTCAAACAGCCTATAAGCGAACCACAAAAAGCTTGCATTAACTGAGGAACACCAGAAAGGAAGCTCTTAAAACACCAAGACAGCATGCCAACCAACGAGTCATAAAGACATAAAGACATAAAAGATCAGTGCAACTATGAGCCACAAGGGCCCTTCTTGGTTGCACTTTGGACACTGAACCAGTTGCCCACCAAATCTGTCGATCAACCCTCCCTGGAATACAGAAAAACAAGCCCCCTATTCTTATAATGATTGTCTATGCCGTTTTTAAAGATGTTCAGTGTGTTGCTACTGACAATGGTTCCTGGCACCTGGTTCCAGTGTTCTACTACCCTGTTGGTGAAGAAAGACTGTCTTAACCTTGTCCTAATGTGATTAACTTTAATTTTGAATTGATGACCTCTAATTGCATCATTTCTGTTAAATTCAAACATTTCCCTGATATATCCCTGTTCCTGACCATGAGCAAATTTAAAAACCTCGATGAGATCTCCTCTCAGCCTTCTATATCTAAGTGAAAACATATTCAATTTCTTCAATCTTTCCTCATATGCCAGGTTGCCTATACCATTAACCATTTTTGTTGCCCTCTTTTGTACTCTCTCTAAAAGCCAACAATCTTTCTCATAACTAGGGGACCAAGCTTGGACACAGTATTCCAAATGTGGCCTGACATATGCACAGTAAAGCTTCCTGATGACCTCCTCACTTTTGTATGACACGTTCCTCTGTATTGCCCCAAGCATTCTTAGTGCCTTCTTCCTGGCTTCTTTGGTCTGTTCTGATGCCCCCAATTTTGTGTTCAAAATAACACCTAAGTCCTTCTCCTGCTGAGTCACAGATAGTACTTGGCCACCCATCAAGTATGGAGCCTTCATATGCTGCCTACCTACATGCATGACTTTGCACTTATAAAAATTAAACTTCATTTGCCATTTTTTCTGACCACTTCACAAGCTCGTCTAAGTCTTTCTGCAGCAAAACCTGCTCATTGCGCCCTGTTATTGCCCTAAAGACCTTCAAATCATCTGCAAATTTCCTAACCTTACTGCTTAGGCCACATTCAATGCTATTCACGTATATAATGAACAATAGTGGCCCCAGTACCGACCCCTGGGGGACTCCACTAAGAACCTTTTTCCATGATGACTTTGTACCATTTAGCATCACTCTCTGCTGTCTATCTGAAAGCCACAACTCTATCCATTTTAGGATGCTACCTGCAATACCATGGACCTGATGCTGCATCATTAACCTTTTATGGGGTACCTTGTCAAAGGCCTTACTAAAGTCAAGATATGCTACATCAACCTGATTTCCCTGATCAAATTGTTCTGTAGCAAAATTCAAAAAGTCCAAGAGATTTGTGAGACACGATCGCCCTTTTCTAAACCCATGTTGAGTATCTTGAATCAATCTGTTTCCTTCCAGAAAACTAACTATTATATCCTTGATAATTGATTCGAGTACCTTGCAGACTAGGGATGTGAGGCTTACTGGCCTATAGTTTTCAACTTTCCCTCTTTCTCCTTTCTTGAAAATAGGAACTACATTTGCCCTTTTCCGATCAGTTGGAATTTCATTTTGTGAAACTGATCTACAGAATTGCCAGTTCCTTTTCAGCTTCCCGCAATACCCCAGCATAAATTCCATCAGGTCCTGCTGCCTTGTTTGGCTTTATTTTTCTGATATAATTGAAAACAACATCACTATCAATGAAATCAACATCGTGTATCTGATCACCTGTCACTGAACTGTGGTTCACGGTTGGCAGATTAGTCACATCCTCCACCGTAAACACTGATTTAAACTGCTTGCTCAGCTCCTCAACCATCTCACCATCCTCATTCAATATAGTCCCATTTACTTCCAGTGGACCAATTGTGCTTGAAACTTTACTTAGCTTGTAGAAACTAAAGAACTTTTTACTGTCCCCATTACAGTTCCTAGACAAATCCAATTCTTTTGCTCGCTTTGCTGCTCTGGTTTTCTGCTTCACAGCATCTCTAGCTTTTTGATACGACCTTAGATTTACGATATTTGAAGCTTCCTTAAATGCATCTTTCTTAGCCTTAATTGCTTTCCTCAAATCTGGTGTAAGCCATGCTGGCTTTCCTACCATTCTTTTGCACCTTTGCTTTTGGGGGACATGTCTAATCTGAATTTCCCTCAAGTAAGATTTGAACTTTTCCCACATTTCACAGGCATTTAAATCAAAGAATTCGTCTTCCCATTTTATGGCACTTAAAGCCTCTCTCATGCAGTCAAAGTCTGCCCTGTTAAAATTTGGAATCTTTTCCAAATTATCCTTGATTGTCCCTGCTATTTGTGCCTTGAATCTCACTATGTTATGGTCACTTCTTCCCAGAGTTTCTCCTACAGTCAAGTCTTGAACTAAATCACTTAAATCTGAGAAGACAAGGTCCAGGAATGAGCACTGCCTGGTTGGTTCCGTTACAAACTGGTGTAAGAACAAGTCCTCTTCAAGGCATTTCCTAAACAGTTTACGTGATGGGGAGCCAACACGAACATTTTCATATCCTTTTAGATTAAAGTCACCAAGAATAAGGCATTTCCTCTTAAAGTTTCTACTGATTTCCTCACAAATCACCTTATCGAGCTCCAGTTGCTGAGAATGTGGCAAGATTCCTGATCGATACTAAGCTCCTATCCGCAGTTTATTGCTATTGCCTTTTCCCACAGCAACATCAAGCCAAATGGACTCCACGGACACATTTTTTACCCTATCAGCTACTTTTTGAGAACTGTATAAGCTATTCACATAGAGCATTACACTACCCCCTTTCACTGCTGGACCCCTATTGCATGAAAACATATTGTATCCCTGGATCTCATAGTCCTGCAAGTTATCCCCAAAATATCCCTCACTGACCCATGCCTCAGTAATGCAAACAAAATCTGGTTTCTCCTCAGCAACATAACACTTGAACTCATCAAATGTGGATCGAATGCTCTGAGCATTTAGCATCATACACTTAACAAAAGTTCCATAACCCTCTTTGGCTTTTTCATGTTGAGTAGCTCTATCATCTCTGGATGAGCTACCACTCTGCCCCCTTGATCTACTGCTATCCCTATTTGATGACTGTGAGGTTCTATTGCCTATGCTGTCCCCATTGGCATATCCCTGAGATGGCAATGCCACTACTTCCCTCTCCACCCCATTATCCAGTTTCCCTGAAGGACATGTTCATATACTTTGCTTAACTCTTGCACCTCCTTCTCGGAGAAGTGCAGGCCATCCCTCTGATAGAGGTCCCATGAACGGCAGAGTCGTATGAACGGCAGAGCAAATCAGAATAAGTATGATTAATGTAGATCCTTCATATCTTGTGGTACAGTACTTGTTATTTGTTTTTATTCATGCTAATATGCAACATATGCAACATGCATGTTAGCATATACAGCATGCATGTTACGCTACAGAAACTCTGTTGGTGCTTTAGTACTTTAAGGAGTGCAGACTACTCGGCTATTTTGCACTCTTCACAAAGTAAATTTAAACATGCCAGAATCGTGATAACAAACAACATCAAATACATTATTATGGTTCTCACATACAAGAAAAGATATGGTTTATGTATCAATTGACCATATTATCACACTTAAACTTGACGACAAATCATTTTCAAGATTGATTAACACCATATCGATGACATATCATTTTCACCAGTGATTAACAATCGTGGAATATGGGTGGAGAGTGCCATGGAGGAGCTATGGCTACTGACCAGTGCCACACAGATGTATTTGACATGGGGTCTATGGGCACTGACTCGAAAAGTGGCTTTCAAAACGCCATCTTCCACACCAACTGTGACTGCAATCCTCCAATCATGCATGGAAATGGCCTGTGGTCAAGTCTGTTAATAACATAAATGTTTATGCAAAGCACACCTTTCCTTGAAAAGCAATGTCAGGTTAATTCATCTCATTGCACGTCATGCAAATACATTTATGCACTATATTATTTCAGTTTTTGGGTGCAGCGAGTACGTTGGTCATCTTGCGCCTATGACCTATAACATTTAGGAGGCTCTGTGGCCTGTGCCCACAAGAGAAACTGTACAGCGTGCACGGAATTCGAGGTACGTGGGAAGCTATAAGGATATCCAAAATACTATTTGGGTGCTCAACGTAGTAGCGAGCTTCTGGGCTCCATCATTGAAGAAGAGCAGCTAACTGTGTTGCATCTGGACAGCACGGCTGCATGTGGACGTGCTGACGTGTGCATATAAATATTGAGGGAGTTATGTAACTGAACCAGAAAGTACAACCAGATAACAAACGTCAACAAATGACGGGCCACGAGACGTCAACACACGTCTTGAGGCTACACAATTGGCGGTGGAGCTTCCTGCCCAATCCGCAATGTACTCGGTCACCTCAAGGGATATAGTCGCACTGAGCAGGGTCCCGGGGATACTTCCCTATTATTCACTGCAAGCGTTCTGAGAAAAACCAGCCGTTCGTAGAGGCATATATAATTATATTGAAAAGCCTGTCATGAATGCATTCATGCAGGTAAAGACACGTCTGGTGGATGGTATTATGTCCTGTTTCGAAGATGGAACACCTATTATCGTTGACACTGACGCCTCGGACGAGCTTTCCCTTCGCCTGCCCCTGCGCGGATTTAGCATCTACAGTTGTCATCAAATGCCATGAAATGTCACCAAATGTCAAATGTCATCAAATGTCTGCGCCAGCTGATCGCCAAATACGGCATGACTGCGCACACACACACCAACCGACACCGTTCCTCCTTGGCACAGGAGCTGAAACGTGCCATTGGCAGTCTTCAACACCCATTGATCCATTGACCTTCTGACATCGAAGTACGGCGCAAAATCGAGACAGTAATGGACAAATAGAAAAAGGAAAGGTGTGGTCTGGGAAGCTGCCAAACAAGACCTAGAATTTCATGGCCTTTCACTGCACGAGAAAATGCTGTCCTTCATGATGCTCCCCACTTGGTGCAGAGTTCACTTTGCACCTCCTCAAACACTACCGCCACGGTCATTTGCTCCAGTACCCACGACGATACACATTCACATCAGTGGATCTGCATTCAGTGTCTTCGCGGTAGACAACCTCTGTGATTGTACTAACGAATATGTCCATAAGAATAAGCCTGATGCTCTTGTTGATGAGGTGGAAGCAATGGGTGCCAAACCGAGTGCGTCGACGTGCGCATCTCTGACATCCTTCATTGACTGTCTCACCAGGGATGTGAGAACCGTTGAGGGCAGCACAGGGTCAGCTGCTCCTAAGCTGCGAGATTAGGGGCGACGTCCCTCCCTCAACTTATGTACAATATGTAGACATGATGTACAATATGTAGACATGGGTAATATAGAAGTGCACACATGAGGTAGCATGCTATTTCAATTGACAGCCACTGTGGAAAAAGACTGAGCACGTACTGTTGAAAGGTTAGTTTCCTAGTGGCCTGGCCTGTGGTATTGCACTGTGAGGAATACATCATAGTACATAGTACATTGAATACAGATGGGTCATACACCATTTGTTGGCAATTTTGGTCACTCTAATTGAGCACACATAGTGGAGGAGGGTTGTTTGTGCAGGGGAGAGGCAGGAGCGAGATTGGCCTGTCCAGCTGTGCATTTCTGCCCTCCCACCATGAACTGTTTATAATTAAACTGAGCATTGCAAGATGAAAATAACAACAAAAATTTCATCTCGTTCTCCAAGATATTAATGGGCAGGAGAATAAAACCAGGAACACTAATGCACACATCTCACACAATACCCCCAGGTCATGTGTAAGTCATGTTCATAAACATCACAATACTGACTGATTTTTGACTGTAGTTACAAATTACATGTGCATATGTCTGCATCAGTATGTCAATAAAACAACATTATCAATATCCCATCATAATGTGCCATGCTCGTTTCCCAATGTGATCTGTGGTCATCATATCTAGCCATCATGCTCTACAAAGATACATAACTACCTGCATCTGATTTTGTACAGCATTCTGGGTTACAGTGAATTAAATCATACTTCACATGAATTGCCATGTGCTCACCCATCAGAATACATCATCTGCCTATATTGCTGTTCACAATGCTGATAAACAATGCATTGTCACTCTTCATAACAGAAGAATCCTCTCATCTAACAAAATGTTCAACAAGAGTACATCATATAATTGACACATCACATGATCATGACATTATAGCACATATGGTAAGCCACAACTAACTTCCTTACTACCCCCTATTCACAGCATGGTTCTGGGCACTGCATGACCACTACAGTCAATGCAGCCCTAAGCTCTAATTAACAAACAAACAGCATGGTTCCACAATTATGCACCAATTCCTACAGAAACTCCAGAAAACCAGTCACAGAAAATAAGAAAAATATGATGTAGAATGTGATGAAATATATGATTGGATTTGCACTGGGTGTGCTCAAGTTTCAGCAGTTCCTCCAGGTGTTATTTTCAGGTGGACCTTTGACTGTTCTGAAGTACCTGAAGATGGGTGTAATGCATTATGGATTTTCAAAAATAGGAATAGAAACTCTGTGGAGAATCACAGGCCTGTTAGCTTAACCTCACTAGAACAGAGGCCTAAAATAATCAAACTGCCTAACTGAACTAAAATCACAAGCTGTACATTCACAAAAAATTTGGTGTGAATACACAGTTTGTGTTTTTATTTATAAAGATGACATTTCCCACAACAGCACAAGGTACAAAACTACAAAATATAAAGTACATCATTTGTTCATCACAAACTATGGAAAAATGTGTGTCATTACATCATCTGTATTTTACAAAGATTCTTGGTTGTTAATAATCATGGTAAATGCACTGCTTGTGATAACACACATTCTAGTTTGGGTGAATTTGGGTGGAAATGAGTACCAGTCAAGGCAAAATGGATGAACTTGATTTGTATTTTGACAAAGTTCAGCTGCAGCAAGCAGCTTGAAATGTATTGGGTTTCAATACCTTGGACAAAGATCACCAACACCATCTTTACCTGACATAGGTGGCAGAACAGGGCATGTGAGGGGTGGAGGTGGGGTACTGCCCATCCCCCTTAAGTCCAGAAATTCCCTTATCTCCTGGGTCTGTCACTGGGTGGGGGACTGCCATTGACATCAATGGGTGCTAAATCCAACCTCCAGTCTCTTCTACCCACCCAGTAATGCTCAAGCAATGAGGAATGCAACTTGACTGGGGGAGGGTACAATCAGCACACTAGCAAGGCCCTCTGCATGAGAGGACCCTATCCCCCATACCAACCACATCAGGTTCTGTGCTTATGGTAGTGGCATAGTGGTACTTAAGATATAACATAGAGGCAACAGTTCAAGTTAGACAAGTGAAGGTGTAGGACAGCTAAATACCAACAAGCTTTTAGTCAAAGGGTGGTTAATCAATCAAATAGGCTACCTGGTGATGCAATGTAGTTCTCATTGAATGAATTGAAAAAGTAAGATGGATACATTATATAGGTTCAATAATTGCATTTTTGAAGCATAAATTCTGCAGTGAGGATATAAATTTGGGTGAATGGAGTGGAATTGATGTTGGTAGAAAGTAGGCATCTAAATCAGATTTATCATGGGCAACTAAGCTAGTAACAGCTGTACCTGGCAGTGGATTCAGAACCAGCCTTCAAGTATGCGATGCTAAAGGGATTGGCCAGTCTGCAATGTGTAGCACTGGGTCCAATAAGGTGTGCAAGCCTGGGAAAATCCATCCAAAAATACACAGGGCAGGCAAACAACTGCATAGACTGAGGGGGCTGATTCATGGTGGGTTGCCACAGCAGAAGCATAACCCCAATGGACATGCACACCACTCCAGAATGTGTGAGTGCACCCTCAGTTGTATATAAAGACATAAAAGATCAGTGCAACTATGAGCCACAAGGGCCCTTCTTGGTTGCACTCTGTACACTGAACCAGTTGTCCATCAAATGTGTTGATCAACTCTCCCTGGAATACAGAAAAACAAGCCCCCTATTCTTATAATGATTGCTTATGCTGTTCTTAAAGATGTTCAGTGTGTTGCTACTGACAATGGTTTCTGGCAGCTGGTTCCAGTGTTCTACTACCCTGTTGGTGAAGAAGGACTGTCTTAACCTTGTCCTGCTGTGATTAACTTTAATTTTGAATTGATAACCTCTAATTGCATCATTTCTGTTAAATTCAAACAGTTCCCTGAGATAACCCTGTTCCTGACCATGAACAAATTTAAAGACCTCGATGAGATCCCCTCTCAGCCTTCTATATCTAAGTGAAAACATATTTAATTTCTTCAATCTTTCCTCATATGCCAGGTTGCCCATACCATTAACCATTTTTGTTGCCCTCTTTTGTACTCTCTCTAAAAGCCAACAATCTTTTTCATAACTAGGGGACCAAGCTTGGACACAATATTCCAGATGTGGCCTGACATATGCACAATAAAGCTTCCTGATGACTTCCCCACTTTTGTATGATACATTCCTATTTATTGCCCCAAGCATTCTTAGTGCCTTCTTCCTGGCTTCTTTGGTCTATTCTGATGCCCCCAATTTTGTGTTAAAAATAACACCTAAGTCCTTCTCCTGCTGAGTCACAGATAGTACTTGGCCACCCATCAAGTATGGAGCCTTGATATGCTGCCTACCTACATGCATGATTTTGCACTTATCAAAATTAAATTTCATTTGCCATTTTTCGGACCACTTCACAAGCTCGTCTAAGTCTTTCTGCAGCAAGACCTGCTCATTGTGCCCTGTTATTGCCCTAAAGACCTTCAAATCATCTGCAAATTTCAAAACCTTACTGCTTAGGCCACTTTCAATGTTATTTACAAACATAATGAACAATAGTGGTCCCAGTACTGACCCTTGGGGGACTCCACTAAGAACATTTTGCCATGATGATTTTGTACCATTTAGCATCACTCTCTGCTGTCTATCTGAAAGCCACAACCCTATCCATCTTAGGATGTTACCCACAATACCATGGGCCTGAAGCTGCATCATTAACCGTTTATGAGATACCTTGTCAAAGGCCTTGCTAAAGTCAAGAAATGCTACATCAACCTGATTTCCCTTATCAAATTGTTCTGTAGCAAAATTAAAAGTCCAAGAGATTTGTGAGACATGATCACCCTTTTCTAAACCCATGTTGAGTATCCTGAATCATTCTGTTTCCTTCCAGAAAACTAACTATTTTATCCTTGATAATTGATTCAAGTACCTCACAGACTAGTGATGTGAGGCTTACTGGCCTATAGTTTTCAACTTTCCCTCTTTCTCCTTTCTTGAAAATAGGAACTACATTTGTGAAACTGATCTACAAAATATTATACTGAGTGGAATTGCCAATTCTTTTTCAGCTTCCCGCAATACCCTAGCATAGATTCCATCAGGTCCTGCTGCCTTGTTTGGCTTTATTTTCCTGACATAATTCAAAACATCATCACTGTCAATGAAATCAACATCATGTAACTGATCACCTGTTGCTGGGCTGTGGTTCACAGTTGGCAGATTTGTCACATCCTCCAATGTAAACACTGATTTAAACTGCTTGCTCAATTCCTCAACCATCTCACTATCCTCACTCAATATAATCCCATTTACCTCCAGTATATGTCAGAGTGTGGTACCCCTCTGGTTCCAATCAACTGCACCTACCTGACATTTGGTTCATCAGTTTTTCCCATGGCTTTCCTATTTGTTGACTTATTTCAGGCTTTCAGACATAATTAGTGCTGCTAGCTCCATTAACTACCTGCTGCACAGCAACCTGACCTGCCCCACCAACCCACCATCAGCTGCTCATCCATCATTGATGAGATTTCATTGAATGTGCCATACTTGGCAGTCTTGCAGATTGGTTGTGGCAATATGATGGTGTACCTATAGGTAATCTTCACATATTATCCCTCACACTTTCTTTACATAAACAAGGTATCTAAAGCACCATCAGCTGACTGCCAGTCAGCTGTTGGCAACACCACTTAAACATACCAAGAAAAACCTCCAGCTGGTTCACTGGATGAGGCCAGTGGCATTACCAGGATATTTTAAAGGGGTTGATGTGGTGTTCATTAAGGGGCATAAGCAGGATAACTTAACCAAATCTAATGTCCTGGGTTCGTGCAGTACACCCAGCTAGAGGTATTTATTGATATGTTCAAGTGACATCACCAACAGCTGACTGGCAGTCAACTGATGTTGGCTTGCATACCTTGTTGATATAAAAAAAAGTATGAGGGGTGGTACTTGAAGATTACCACACCCACATATATAGGTAGCTTGCAGTGATACAGCCAGGATTTTCTTAGGGATGTGAGCCCCCCAAAATATCTATATATTGAAAGATAATGATTTCAGCCTGCTTCACATGCAGAACATTTTCAGTTTTGTGTGGTTAAATGTTAAATCTCAAAATGCCCTGTTTCATCTGGTGTACTTTTGGTTGTTAAGAGGCAGGGGCCAGGCCTCTACCCCCTCCCCCATATGCTGCACCTCTGGTAGATTGGCATATATGTACCTAGCTTCCTTAGAACTCAAGATATGGCATTGATTAGGGTATCTAACAATACTTGTTATGCTATTTATATATTAGATTACCCAAATCCAAGCTCTTCTGGGGTGAGCTTCGCAGCTCAAAAGTATGCATTTGCAGAGGAAATGAGTGGTCACACCATATTCAGCAGTCATAAACTGCATTCAAAAAGAAATAAGAAATAACCTTAAACTGCAAATTTACTTAGGTACCTACCCACCAAGCCCCGTTGACTCAGGATATATTCTTACATCCCTGAGATAATTTGATACATCTAATAAGTAGGTACCTGCCTACCTAGGTACCTACCTGGGTAGGTCTATCCAGGCACATACTTTCCTAAGTGTCTCAAACGAGGTAGGTATCTACCTATGCCTATCGTCAGCTCACCACTAACGATATGAACCGAAGCGACATCTAAGAAACCAGCGTGCACCTACCTCCTATAAAACAGGAAAATGTCCCAAGGATTAAATATTTACCACACACAGCCCAAATTCTTCAACAACGTACGTTGCTGCGCAATACATGTCATAGCTGCGCCATGCATGTACAATTCTGTAATTTCGCAGCAAGAATACTAAAAAGACTGGCTTGTAAAAAAGAAAGTCATAAAGCAGACACACGCCAACCAAAACTAAGAATTGAACCTAACAAAGATTAGTGTAGCATTTAAGTTGGCCGCATTACAAATTTACTGTCCAATTAGCACATATCTGGCACATTTGCAGCAACTTTCGTGTAAGGAGTTGCATTGTATTTATAGTTAATTGCTTCTTGGTCAGTTCAGTAATTGTTGCTTCTTCGGTGTCTGACATCGCTCATTGCCATCTATTTTAACCTTTGTTATTTCCTCTGGAATAAAATAACAATAGTTGACCCAATGAATGTTCCTTTAGTATACTGCACCATCTAATCTACATCATAGATGAGTTCATAACCATGTAATGTGACCATGAATCATGTACGCCTGGATTGGAAACCAACAGCTGTTTGCGTATCGGCCCACTCAGCTGAGGGTAAGTAAAAACACGGAAACGCGGCCGGTTTTAGGCCGTGCGCCTATGGGATTTCAGGGTATGCATTTCGTATTCGCATTTTTTCCAATTGATTCAGCCATCCCAGAAGGATTGCATCAGCCTTTCATGATACAGAATTGATCAAGGAACCTTACCGTTCTTTCCTTATTGATGTATTACGCTCCATTCAGAAGTTGTCGTGGTGCGAAGTGAAGAAATTTGTGAGTGGGAGCCCACCTCGACCCAAGGGTCGGCCCACCAATGTTGATATCTTGATAATCTTTATCTTGAATCTTTATCTTGATCTTAAAATGATTGGACGGGGCAAAGTACATGAAGGCAATGGGCAGACCAAAATGAATTGGGGGGGCACATTCCATTGGCTCCCATGTTAGATGATGAAATAATTGCGGGGGTGGGTTAAGCAAACATTGAGGTGGCAGTTCCCCCTCAAAGGTATATAAAACAACACCCCTGAGTCGAACAACTGGCAAGTGGTAGAGAATCGGCGAGAGGTAGTGGCGTTGCCAGCTAGCGTATGTTGCAAGGGCTGATCCAAGGGGAGGAAGCGAAAGTGGCGCCCCTTATGACCCGAAGGACGCCTCTCTTGGAGGCTCCAGTGTACCCCTTCCCTCGAATTTCTCAGCGCAACGCGCTCCTCGGCCTGGGAACGGCAGTCCTGTGAGAGTCCGAACACACGCCGCGAATTTTTCAGCGAAAGGCACTCCTCAGACAAAAACAAATGGTGCCTCACTGGAAGATCGGAGTGCACCACGTCCAAATGTACTGGACCAAGAGCCGCCCCTCTGGAGAAATGACTCCTTGGCAAAATCATAAATTTGTCAGTGGTATGGTGTAGGGGGCTTGTACCCTCCATGGAACTTCCGCTCAATCCCCTTTGCGTATTGGTGGGTACGCCGAAGTCTGTATTCACCCATTCAGTTGCGTAAACCACTCCACCGGAAAATATAAGCCACATATCTAGAGAGCAAGGAGGGTGGGGGCGATAGCAGAACAGCCCATTCTTATCTTTAACACGCGCACTGGAGGGGGGGGCGAAATCCGTCCACCCCTCCGGTTTTTCGTACATAACTGCAGATTGTACCGGTCGATATACGCGATTTTCTGCGTACCTGCTTAGAAATGACCGGCACGTCCTTTAAAGTTAGAAAAATGGAAATCGGCCGAAAATTTTCAAGTTAGGAGCCGCTAAAGTAAAAAGAAATTCAAGCGCCAGACCACAAAAATCGGCGCTGATGCGCTTCCCGTATATTTGCAAAAAGGAAGTGTTCTTGGAAACACTAGCGACTTGTTTGATGTATATTGATATGCTATATGGTTTTAAGGTCATGTCAGGTCACCGAGGTCAAGTCAGGTCAAGTTCATGACAGGTTAATGGAACCAAACTTGATCAACTGGAATGTTGTCATAAATGCACTACTGTTTGTCATTGCGTTTCCATACTTTATTCATGTACTTCACTCGTTTCTTCGCGAAGCCGATAGCGCCGAGCTGCCCGACGGAACAGTCGGGCGGGCGGCCCGGTTCCGATAACTGGAACAGGTAACTGACCTGATAAAGTACTGCTATATAGGTGACCTGAGGTCAAATGTCGGGTTTAGCATCTGTATTTCATCATTAGTAATGTCCAAAACATCATTGATGCCCATTCTGGAGCATTTAAACACATTCACAGCGATCCATAACAATGACAAGCCAAGCCACGCAAAACAAGAAAATTTTGACAAATGTGACCTCATTTGACCTCGAAGATATTGACCTAAGGTCATGAAATGTGCACACAATGGAGTTCATTACCGTACCCATCAACCCTGCGAATGTCGTTCCTCCAGCTTTAATAGGAGCCGAGATCTTAGGGGGGCGGAATCCGCCCCCCCCTCCAGTGCGCGTAATTTTCAGAGACCCTCCAGGGCGCGTGTTAAGGGTGAAACTGCCCCCTCAATGCTTGCTTCCATCACCCGGAATAATTTCAACTTCTAACATGGGAGCCTATGGAATGTGACCCCCTATTCATTTTGGTCTGCCTATTGCCTTCATGTATTTTGCCCCCTCCGATCCTTTTAATAAATCAACATTGGTGGGCCGACCCTTTCGTAGAAATGGGCTCCCTCTCACAGATGCCTTCACCTCGCATCACGACAACTTCAGAACGGAGCGTAATAAATCAATAAGTAAATAATGGTAAGGTTCCTTGATCAATTCTGTGTAATGAAATGCAGATGCAATCCTCCTTGGGTGGCTGAATAAATTGGACAAAATTCCAATACGAAATGCGTACCCCGAGCTCCCATAGGCGCACGGCCTAAAACTGGCCGCGTTTCCGTGTTTTTACTTACCCTCCGCTAGGTGGCAGGTCGGTACCGCTGATACGCGCAGATCAAAGGCACCGACGCGGAGTTTCCAATCCAGGCGTACATCATCCATGATGTGACTTCCGCTGAGCAACGTTGAAACACAAAATACGTCATTTATGTGATATGGAAGCGCAGGAAGTTTCTGGTAGCAATTGGGATAACGCCCCTTGTTTCTGTTATCCCCAGTACGATGCGGCACCGCGAGTATGCGGGGCACGCCTATCCGCTGATTGGGGTGTGATGAGGATGTGACGGTATCGGTGAATTGTGGTCTTTGGCAGTGTGAAAGGGCAGAATCTACACAGTACTATGCAAGTGCAAATATAGCTGCTTCAATATCATGTCAAGATTGGCTGACTACTTCGTTGTCGTTGGTTACAATCATGGAAAAGACAGTAAGTTCCTTTGCATCAACATACCCCTACTTACCTGTCTTCACCTGTTGTGATTATAATCACCATTAATTAGGTAGGTGGGTGCATGTTTTAGCTATGGACTAGGTATCTTAACATCTTAGCTGTCTGGCTTAGTTCAAGCTTCCCTTTCCAATCAAATGACAAGTCACCACTTGTACAAGTTTGGAAAATTGGTAGGTAGGGTACCTAGGTAGGAATTGGAATATTTGGGTGGCAATGCAAGTAAGAACACTTCTTGGCAAATATGTAGAGGAAGCCCCTGAGTCAATATTTTGGACAAAAACGTGTTGTGCTGCTTTCTGATGTGATTTGCGATAATATAACATGCAATATTGTGATACCTAGAATATCACAGATAATTTGTAAAATGCCAAGCAATGGTTTCCAAAAGTTGCCAAGTAAAAAACGTAACCCAATATAACCTAATGTAGCCAGACAGCTTTTGAAGCAAAATGATTTTTTTTCTACCCAAAAATCAAGTTTCCAACATTAAAAATCTTAAACTATCCTAGCTTAGCTAAAACTAACCCCTTTATTTACTGTATGGAGTCAAAATGTGTGTAAAACTTGTTTTGCAAACACCTTAAAGCATGATAAAGCCCATAAATGTATGCAATTCTGGAGTGGCACCTTCACTGGAGTAACAGTGAAGTAACAATTCCTATCATTAATTTAGTTTGCATGTACAAACAGTGTTTTTCATTGTAGGTAGCCATGCTAATCAATGCAGATTCTTACAATTATATGGCAAGTATGAACTCCAAATTGAATGATATTATTTTGGCATTGCAAGGATTTTTTTTCACTGGTGAGTGCTAAAAGATCATATATTTAATTGAAGTGAGCCTAAACCCACATAACTAACTAATTACACTCTGGCACCAGAGGCCAAAACCAAAATTTGCACTGAGGAGGTGAGCTACTAGGAGGCTATAAGTGCTAGATTACCATGTCTGGATGCATATAAATGTATTGTGCCAGCATAGTATAATGCTCAAGTTATATGGGGCCATTGTGATTTAGTGTGTAAAAGACCATACTGCTGGTGTGCTTCATTGAGCCAACTGCAGTACTTTGAAGACAGGCCAAAGGGTGGATAGATGATTGCATTCTCCCAAAGTTTGTGAAATGTAACATGATGCTGGCATTGCATGGAAGCTATCAAACTACAAATCTGTATGTTCCATTTTCCCAAATCTGCAGTGATGCCAATGGACTTTCACACAGGTGAATAGGTGACAAATTATGAATAGCATTTCAAAATAGTATATGATAATCCTGTAATCAACTAATCTTGAATTCCCAACTGGGGGACACATGCATCCATGCCCAACTGAGGGATAGATTCTGCCTCTCACTGGCAAATATCTGTGATGGCAAAAAAGTTCATACCTGTTTGCCAAAATTTGGAGTGCATATTCCTCTGCCAATTCGACATGTTGTTACATATTTTTTGTATCAGGTTGTCAGATGTCATCAAGCCGGTCAATTTAGATGAATTAACCTCCAAATTGACTCTTTATGGAACTGCTGCAGTTTTCTCAATGTAGGTATCCACATGACCTTCCAACATTAGCTCAGAGTAGTAGATGACACAATTTCTATCACATTTTTATTTATTTTTTATTTTGATAGCATTCTTTTTTAGTGAAAGTGCCTCTTGGGATCATAATAGGAAAAGGAGATGAGGGTGAACCCATGCACTTTTCTCCTGGCAGAGGCATCTTTAATTACTCTTTCTATTTTATAAGTTACCTGTAGTTACGTTACCTGCAATTAAGTCACTTGGTGAGCAATGGACTGCAGCATGCTTTGCAGCTGCAACACCAAATGCTGTACCTACACTACTATGTATTTATGCAATGCACTGCAGCATTAGTCTGTTTTGTGACCAAACCCTCCCCATTATACAGTGCTATTTTTTGCCATTTCCACCAGGATCTTGGCACATGAACTTCCATGCATGCTGACCTTTAATAGTGCATGAGGGCCCATACAAGCGTTTACCTGCCCGTTATCGAATATTGAATTGACGTCCTTCCTTATGAAGTTTTGACATCCTGCATCTGGGTGTATGTTTAGGCAGTTTGCATACAGTGCTATTTTTGCCATTTCCACTAGGATCTTGGCACATGAACTTCCATGCGTGCTGACCTTTAATAGCGCATGAGGGCCCATACAAGCGTTTACCTGCCCGTTATCGAATATTGAATTGACGTCCTTCCTTATGAAGTTTTGACATCCTGCATCTGGGTGTATGTTTAGGCAGTTTGCATTCTTGGTTCAGGAATGCACTGCCATGTTTACTTACAGTGCCTTGCCGTTTGCTTGCAACTTGGGAGGGAGAGAATCGGACGACCTGGGCCTGAATGAGGATGAAACAAAACACGAACTTTATTGTTTCAAGGAAAAAGGGTGCTTTTCCAGTTAAATTTTCTACAATATAAAGGCTAAATGTGTCGCGGTAGTTCAGGCCCCTTCGCAAAATCGGCCTCCTGCTTGGACGATCCCTGACTACGTCCCTGCGTGTGGCTGATTAGAACGGACCTTGTAGCTGACGGAAAGGAACAATGGGTAATAAACATGGATCTATGGCCAGATGGATTCATTATTATTTGTTTAAAAAAATAAGGCTCACAAGTCTCACAACTGACACTCGGCCCGTGGACGTGTCAGACACCAGACATGCGGCAAAGCGACCATCGATTTTCCGAAACACCGCCGACCTCCAACTGAATCGTACGCAAAGATGCACGACCAACTGTTGCCCGAAAACGTCCATGTTTTCCGAACAAAGATACCGGGACCACAATAAAAGACATAAACATACACACGCCTGGACTCCATTCGTATCGCCGACCTCTGTCCCCCACCCCCACTCGTGCCTGCCGTACTCTGGCCGCAGTCGGGACGGACGGACGGACATGCAGCATGGAACGGCTGGGTGTCATCCCCGACCGCGGGGTCAACGTTCAGTCCGGCTTCCGGTGAGTCTCGCCGCGATCGCAGTGGAGCCCCCGCCCCTCACCCGCCGCCAGCGGCAGCCGGGCCGGGACTTGCAGCCAGTGTCGGGTGCGTGTGGATGGACGGGGAGGCGACGGAGGGTTGGATGGTGCAGGTGGTGGCCAGCGTCATCACAATACGCAGCGAACACCTTTACCGGCTGGCCGAGCGACAGACACGGCGTGTGCAGTTGGCGCGCCCGAAACCAATCAATGCCGAGCTGCGACCGGTGGAAGCTCCTGCCCGTCTGGGCTAAAGACACTTGTAGGCAGTCGTGATGTTTGACTCAGCGGTCCAACTGTCAAACCGCAGACCAAGAGTCACCCGGGCCGTTATCTCCCGGTCTTCGCCACACCAAATGCGGAAATGGCGTGAGCATGAGTAGTCGTGGCTAAATATAGATTGACGCGTGCATTTGGACATTTCTGCAAGATGGGATGAAAACATGTTCCGTGCCTGGCAAATGGGAGTAAATCGGAAAAGTAACAAATATGGATGATTACTATTAAACCGATGGATCATATCCCCCTAGCATATACTATGGTTACTCGCTTGACATATGCGACATGCGTGACATTTATGACGTGCGAGTGGTGTGTGATGAGCTTAGCGTGTGTGACGTTTGGCGTACGTGACGTGTGTGGCGATCCAGAGTTCGGTTGAGTCCACCTCTGGTCGGTCTGGCTCGGTAATAGCGCAGCAGGGCGGCAGCGGCGCCGGCGCCTGCGCCGGACCGCCCAATATCCGGCGATGACGTCACAATCGACTGGACCGTCTCGGAGACGGCGCGAGGTTCCGTGTTGCAATCTCGCCTGGTGTCTGGCGGCCGTCCCCGGTGGAGGCTGCCGCCAACCGGGACTGCTGGCTGTCTGGAGTTTGACGCCGGTGCGCGGGGTAATCAGTTGTCGGGCTGGGACTGCTGGCTGTCTGGAGTTTGACGCCGGTGCGCGGGGTAATCAGTTGTCGGGCTGGGCCTGCTGGCTGTCTGGAGTTTGACGCGGGTGCGCGGGGTAATCAGTTGTCGAGCTGGGCCTGTTGCTCAACTGTACCTGTTGTTGCGTTGTGGACTGCTGGCTGTCTGGAGTTTGACGCGGGTGCGCGGGGTAATCAGTTGTCGGGCTGGGCCTGCTGGCTGTCTGGAGTTTGACGCCGGTGCGCGGGGTAATCAGTTGTCGGGCTGGGCCTGTTGCTCAACTGTACCTGTTGTTGCGTTGTGGACTGCTGGCTGTCTGGAGTTTGACGCGGGTGCGCGGGGTAATCAGTTGTCGGGCTGGGCCTGTTGCTCAACTGTACCTGTTGTTGCGTTGTGGACTGCTGGCTGTCTGGAGTTTGACGCGGGTGCGCGGGGTAATCAGTTGTCGGGCTGGGCCTGCTGGCTGTCTGGAGTTTGACGCGGGTGCGCGGGGTAATCAGTTGTCGGGCTGGGCCTGTTGCTCAACTGTACCTGTTGTTGCGTTGTGGACTGCTGGCTGTCTGGAGTTTGACGCGGGTGCGCGGGGTAATCAGTTGTCGGGCTGGGCCTGGTGCTCGATCGTACCGGTTGTTGCGTTGTTGTATGCATATTTCTGGTTTTTGACAGGAACGGCACCAACTCGTTTGCGGTTAGATATAGGCAGTTTGCTTTGGGTGTTCCGAAAGGCCCAAAATAGTGTTTGCGTCGCAGTGAGCCTTGTTGACATCACACAGCACGACACGAGAGCGATTGGGACTCTGACGTCATGGGATCCTTTTTATGCCTTGAACCTAGAAAGAAATTGTCCCACATTCCTTGTGCTATTTTTTTGGATTGGAGAGTGGCTGAAAATGTACATTGTAAATGACCAAAGGATCCACATTAACGCCTTTGTGGCACTGGCTCCGAAGGAAATGCCGATCTTGAGCCATGACCCAAATTGTCATTTTCCGCAACCCCTCCTTCGTCATTAATGCGTATTTGATTGTATTTCATCCTAACTTCGTTGTTTCTGCCGCCTCCACCATTCATCCTCCCCCCCCCCACCCAACACGCGCTCCAGGACACCCGAACCCGCCCTCACCTACATCCATTAGTGATGGATGGAGTGAGATTTATGCTAAGTAAGTGTGCACGGCACAGACCCCTTTAAGCAGGCATGGATGCAGTTTGAAAATTATTGGTAAGGCATTCAATCCACATGTGTTAAGAGGGATCAAGGGGAAGGGGATAGGGCTGGATAGCTCGGGTAGATAAGCACTGATAGGTGTGTGGGATGTTGGTGGATGGTTTCTTTAGGATGTGGTGATGGTTGTGGTGGGTCTTTTTGCCGGGCTTATGATATCTTCCACTTACAGACTTAACTGGATGGACCCTTGTGGCTCATATTAAGTATACACACTTTATGACTTCGTGACACATCGTACTGCGCCCATAATTATTGGACAGAAAATCATTTGAGTTTTGGAGTTCTCTCCCAATGATCGCGCTGTGGAATCAATCTGTTTGTGGTCAATCAATGTGTTGACCGTTCTGTTGAATCCATAATATATCGAAGGTCACAAAACTTGAGAACAAAATATTTCGTCGTCCATTATTGCTGCGCCGCATTGATCTCCGTAACATGGGTACGAGTAGAGTTTTACATGTCCCGATTGCCCCCCATATGTTCACGAGTGTCTCCGATGTGTCCCCTACTCATTCCCGAGTGCCCCATGTGTGTTCTTATGTATTTGAGTGTCCCATTTGTCTACTGTTCGTCACCCTTCCCCTGGGTATCCCTCTGTTTATCGTCTCTAGTTATATTGACGGTTATTGGTTTTTACGACACGTCGACCGTTGAGTCATGTAGCGTCGCCAATCTCTCACGCCAATTGGTCGCGGGCGAAGAATAGCGACAGGTGAGACTCGAACCCACAACCTTTCGATTGTGAGACGAGCATCTTACCCCTAGACCACTCGTCCCCCTAGTTATATTGTCAATATGGTCGATGCGCCCTGAGCCTCGTCCCCGGGTATCTTCTCTGTACCCTCTGTGTAACCCATCTGTATCCCCTGGGTATCCACTCTATACTCCCTGTGTGTCCTCTCTATATCCGCTATGTATCCCAATTATACCCCCTGTGTATCACCTCTGTATCCACTGTGTATCCCCTCTATATTCCCTGTGTATCCCTACTATATACCCTGTGTATCAACCTCCATTTCTCCTGTGAAATCCAACTATACCGACTGTGTATCCCCTGTGTATCCTCCGTGAATCTTCCGTGGCCTCTGTTTTGCCCGACCGTGAATCGGCTCGGCTGCGATTCGGGAAATCAGCAGCGCGTTCGCCGAGGCGGCCCCAGCCGGCGCGTGTCAGCAGCCACACCCGCCCCCGCCATCTGGGGCGGCCGCCGTCGGAGGCACGGCCGGTGGGCGGGCGCGTCCCCGCCGCGCCGGCGCGACACCTCGCGAGCCCAGCAGCAGCGGCCTTCGCCGGCAACCATTACGTGAATCACACAGGAAGCCGCGACGCGCCTCGATGCCGGACGTTTCGCCTGATCCCACAGCGTTCCCGCGCCGGTCAGGGTGCCCACACGGCTGTCCTGGGCCGTGACGGAATTGGAGGCGCGTGGGAGCTGTTCCTGCCTCGACGCGGTTGCAGGGCGTGCGGCGATGTGGTGGGACGATATGCTGTTCCAGCTAATGCGCTATAATGCTGCAGCTGATGCCGGTGATAGCAAGTGGTTGATGATAGATGGATGGCTGGCTCGTGGACCGATCTATCAAACAAGTTTTGGTACCACGGCTGTCGTCACTGAAGAAGTGTGGGAGGGAAGAGATAATTTTGGCACGGCTGCGAATAGGGCACACTTACGCTACACACAGACACCTTCCGATCAAGGAGGAAAAACCACGCTGTTCTCGATGTGACGCACATATGACAGTTCGCCACATACTGTTTTCATGCCGCAACTTCCAGGAGGAACGAATGCGTTACTTTGGTCCAAACTGTCATGCAATGTCGTACACTGATGTTTTAGGAGACAGCTCGGAGATCGTTGCCAAAGGCAAAATATACCGTTACTTAGCTGCTACTAAGTTTCACGTTATCTCCCTTTCAATAATTGTCATGTCGAATCCCATATCATGTTCTGAAGAATAAAACAGTTATGGGCGCTAGATAACCACTAGCAGTTCAGGCGCCCTTAAGCCCAAATAAACAAACAAAACAAACAGGTTGGCTCGTGGAGTGATTATTTGAATTTCGGTGGTTTCGGGCTTTTGAAGTGGTGCTGTCGTTAGTTCTTTGGGGAATTAATTAATTTCTTTGATCCTTGCTATGTGTGTTGTGGGGTGTAAATTGTTTGCGTGTTTCATCGCAGGCGTGTGTTGGGAGTGTCCAGTGTGGTTTTGCTTCGAGTCGGGACAGCTGCTTTGAATTGCTGTTTGGAATATCGCGTTTCCTCACCATTGCCAAATCGCACCGCAATCCGCACCTGATCGGTGGCCATTGACCGTGAGAGATATGCCACCGAATTGACCTGCGTTTTATGAATCCAGCCTAACAAGCTTAAGCTCACGTTCATATGATTCCACCATTGTGCAAAAGCGTTGGTGCACCAAGTGGCTTGTATTTTTACGTATAGACATCCTACTTCATTTAGCTATTGGTATGCTTCATGACTCGGTTGATTTGTATCCTTTTCCGTCGGCGTGTGTGCAGTGTTCGTGTATTTTGGTGCCAGTAATTAAAATTGTAATAGTTCCATGCCTGAATATGAATATATATATATATATATATATATATATATATATATATATATATCTTTTTATTTTAATGATTAATAAATGAAGTATATTGATGTCAGAATATTTCTGAGCCAGATTTTGGTAGGTATATATAGATATGTGTGTGTGTGTGGCATGGCCAAGCCTCATTTTATAATTATGATAATCGTCATAGGATTTGTATCGTGGTCTGCTGACAGTGGGCAATATATCCCTGTTCCTTGGTTTAATTGTCAAACAGCACGCCGAAATTTGTCTGGTTCCTAGCGGTCCTTGTTGGCCCGTGTTGGTCTGTTTTCCAACGGCTTTGTCTTCCATTCCAGAACAAGGAGTCAGTTGTGGCAAGATTCTGCAGCGGTTTCCCACGGTGGACTGGGATGACACGCCCTTCATTGACGGAATCGAGCTGGTACGTGTCGGATCTGCCTGCGTTATTGGCGGGTGTCACTCCCCGTTCGCCGCTGCGGTCCGCATCCTGCCGTTTTCGTCCCACCGGCGAACCCGTCTTCACGTAGAAGATGCATTTGCTCTGGATGTTTTTTTTGGCGAAGTTGTTCGGCTTTGTTTGTATGCTGAGCATGATGCTTGGCCATCCAAATTTCCGTCGCTACTCTTCGCCCGCGACCAATCGGCGTGAGAGATTGGCGACGCTGCATGACTCAACGGTCGACGTGTCGTAAAACCAATAACCAACCAACCAACTACAGCCCGGAAGCTGCTGGCGAGCACAAGACATTGCTGCAGCATATTGTGCTTTAAGTTCAGATCAGTGTCTGTGCAGTCACCATGAAGACATGGATACCGAGTGAGGGACGCAGTTTCACAAAAATGGAAGCATCTCGGGGTGAAATGCGCGTATTAACCGTGTTAAAGCCCTTAAAAACGTATTGTAGTCACGTGGACATTGTGGCTGCGCGCTTCACGTTTACTCTAGTATCTATACAGTATGCAGCTATTCCGATAGACAATGCGTGCCACGTCACCACTGTGCGCGGGCGACACAGCTTGTGCAGGCGCCCGTGTCTCCACGTACTGCTGTGACAGCCCAGTTGCGATATGGACGCTGAACGTCCGATCTCCGTGATGCCCAATTCCGTGCCTGCAACCCCGGAGCCAAGGTCCTCGCTCGTCTGACGCCCTTAATTTTTTAGCAAATTTAATCCGAGTTCTTTTTGGGGTGGCTTTATGAACCAGGGTCCTATTGCTAAGCAGAGCTTGTTGCGTGAACCCTGGCCCCACCACCCGATCCATGAATTCCAGTTCAACGGCAGAATTTTGACCGAAAGTTTAACGTGCCGTCAATGCATCGGCACGGCCGCCCGGTAGCTCGTCCCCGGCCTTATCGGGCCAGCTGCCAACTGACCCTCCCAGCCGGGGACTAAATGTGAGCGCGCGAAGCGACTCGAACCCTGCGTTGCCAGTACAGGGGAGACCAGAGCAGGCCAGCGCTCTTACCAACTGAGCTACCGGGGCGGTTAATGACGCCATATACTGATGTACACTGTTGTGCGTCCACAGAGACTTAGGAAAATGACATGCGAGCTTTGGAATTAGCATCAGTGAACAAAAGACTGGATTTGTATACATATATATATATATATATATATATATATATATATATATCGATGAAGCTTAAAATATATTAACAAACATATGGGTAGCTCCACTAAATATAGATGCGGTGTAATCACAGATGTGTTCATGGTTTGCAGTGATCTGCGCCCATGGGTGGAGTTTCTGCCTACGCACTGGATATGGGATCGTTATGAGAGGGCCATATTGTTAGATTGTGGAGCTTACCATGACATTTTGGAATGCAAGTGACTGGCGTAAATCTGCTGCCAACTTGGTGGACAGAAGCTGACTGCACTTGTGCGTCCAAGGTGCACCATACCAGTGTGTATTTGTTCCTTGTGTGCTCAATTATTTGTCTCCCTTGCCTGTACAGAAGTTGAGCTCTTGCTGTACAGAAGCTGAGCCCGTGCCGCCGCAGGAAAAGCCGTGACAATATCCAGTCTCTCCGGGACCGTGATGTCTATTATATCTTCCCTGTGCAGAAGCTGAGCCCGTGTGGTAGGAGGTGCCGTGACAATATCCAGTCTCTCCAGGACCGTGCTGTCTATTATATCTTCCCTGTGCAGAAGCTGAGCCCTTGCGGTAGGAGGTGCCGTGACAATATCCAGTCTCACCAGGACCGTGCTGTCTATTATATCTTCCCTGTGCAGAAGCTGAGCCCGTGCGGTAGGAGGTGCCGTGACAATATCCAGTCTCACCAGGACCGTGATGTCTATTATATCTTCCCTGTGCAGAAGCTGAGCCCGTGCGGTAGGAGGTGCCGTGACAATATCCAGTCTCACCAGGACCGTGCTGTGAAATGTGGTGCGGTCGCGTGCTCCTCGGTTGGCATTGAGATACTTCTCTGTAGCTAAACTAAGCAATGGATACGGCTGAGTTAGTTCGTTGGTGGCTGTGGGCATTTGTCCACCTTTTCGACCCCCCCCCCTCCCCACCTTTCACTTACAGCCACCCTCCCATGCTATCGTGTTCCCCCCAGCTTCGAGGCCTGTCTGGGAGGGGAGGGGGATGGTAGGGAGCTGCGGTGGATCGCCGTTCGCCAAAATATCTGACTTTTGTTACGTTTAGCGCCATTTGGTGACACATCACGGAGAACACCAACTGTATCCTGGCCTGATGCAAAGGCAACATGAAAAATAGACCGAAAAGCATGATTATTTGAAATTAGAGTATGTACGCGATTCACAAGAAAAAAAGTGTTGCTTTGCTTCGTAAACAATTATTTGTGCGTCTTACCAGAGTTTGGGAGCATGTTCATCAATTGCTCTGCCTACCTCGATTGTCACCTTCGTCGTGGTCTGTGTGCGGGCATTTTAAATTTACTTTTTTCTTCAAACCCTAATTTAATTGTTTCGATATTTTGTAAGACTGTTTATATCCGACGGTTGATTGTTTCACAGTAATGCTGAAGCCTTCCAGTAACCGCTTAGATTGGGTGTTCGAGAAGTCTCGACTCGTCGGGTTTTATCCGGGTGGTTCAGTTTGCATCTTGTTTTGAAGAAAAACAAACGGTACGGTCGACATCCGAGTACCGTCCGGTCTGGCGTCACCGCGTCGGTCTGGCATTGACGCAGACCAGCCGCACCGGCTGCCACTGCACGACCCATAGCTGTCACGTGGGCTGTGCGTGGTGTCCCCAGCGTGCCACCAGCCGGCCGATAACTGTCACGTGGGCTGTGCATGGTGTCCCCCGGTGTGCCACCAGCCGGCCGATAACTGTCACGTGGGCTGTGCGTGGTGTCCCCGGCGTGCCACCAGCCGGCCGATAACTGTCACGTGGGCTGTGCGTGGTGTCCCCGGCGTGCCACCAGCCGGCCGATAACTGTCACGTGGGCTGTGCGTGGTGTCCCCGGCGTGCCACCAGCCGGCGAATAACTGTCACGTGGGCTGTGCATGGTGTCCCCGGCGTGCCACCAGCCGGCCGATATTGCCGTGCTGTGCTCGGCAGCGTGTGGAACGTCTGCCGACGCAGCGGCTGCCGCTCCGACTATTCGGTACACCTGTGGCCGTCGCGAGCGCCACACCATGCTCCCCTCGTCCTGTCGGTGCACGGGGCTTGTGGTTTCATAGCCCGAGGTAGATTGGAGAACAAGTTACATTGTGCAGCCAAGGAAGAGCAAAATTGATTCAGTACTGCGAAGTCCAGTGATCGGCGGGACAGGTTAAGCCTGTTCTCCGTGGTTTTAATTAAAGTAGTTGTGCATGATTTAATTCGCAGGCGCACAGTAGTGTCGCCTGCGAACTCAATCGTAGAGGTGAGGGGGATGTATTCTCCCCACCCCCACCCCCACCCCCTTGACCTCCGAAACTACTGAAACTAGAAGCACAACGTTTGGAGAGGAGATTCATGTTGCAGTGAACTTTCTGCAGTCTAAATGCGAGACTTCAGGTCAATACCTTCAGGATCAAATGAAGCCAACTATATTACATTTTCAGATTTCGTAGTTGATATCCTCCTCATATCATATCTACGGGCACAAAATTAAGAAGCTGCATTTCTAATGTCGAAATATGCATGCCTTGCCTGAAATGGGACGCAGCTGCTAAACAAAAATGTGCTGTCGGTCTTAAAATTATCACTATTAGTCCAGAAATGGGAAATATCACAGATTTTCCACAACATAAGTGATACGTAATGCCACCGAACAACGAGCGTAATTGACTAGTCTCGCGAGGTGGGTGGTGACCAAGGCTGGTGCATTCCAGTGTCATCGAAGCGAATTCACTGGAAAAAAGCATATATTTACGATCATTACCATCCACAATAAACCGAACGACATCCTAAACAGAAGACACCCGACCGCGGCGGTCCCGGTCGGCTCACCACCGCTCCGGCGAGCCTTTGTGGCGGCTAGCCGGTGGTCGGTCGCTTGACTTTGCACTCCCTCATTTCTTATGCTTGCCGACGTGTTGAAAGGTGCGTGACGCTTGTACAAGGTGCAACAAAATCCTTTGCATGCCGTACGCTATTCCATGTGCAACAAAGTCACCAAATTGCATTCTAATATACTGTTTGTGAATCTTGTTTGTGAGATATCTTCGAAAAACGGGAGGGGTGTTCTGATTCTTCCGTCCGGTGCGGGTGTCAATCATTAAGGCTGATGCCAGCTGTCTGGAGTGACCATTCTGAAGTAAGTAATGTTCCATAATTGTTCAGTCAAGTGGGAGATAATCGGCGTGAGAGATTGGCGACGCTATATGACTCAACGGTCGATGTGTCGTAAAAACCAATAACCAATAACCAACCAAGCGGGAGATAGTGTTCTAGTCGCCATTTTGGAGAGCAAGCTTCTATACGTTCAATAAGTTTAGGAGTTGACCGGATTCATATATGGACGCTATATGACCATTGCAGTTGACGCGTCCTTTAATCCCAGATAACCAGACTGATAATATGCACTACACCGGAGGCAGATTATTCGGATCCCGCGCAAGCTGGGCACAGCATGGTGCTTATCGTTGCGCAAGCCGTCCTGTTTTCGTGTCGGTGTATTGTGGCGTGTTCCTGCGTCGTTCTCTGGTTCTGTATTTCTGTCGTTTCTGCCTGTCCGCCGGCGATGGATCTGATGAGTGCAGTCATCCAGTGTCGTGTCGGTCCGCATGCATCACTGTCGTGTCTGCCTGTCCGCCGACGATGGATCTGATGAGTGCAGTCATCCAGTGTCGTGTCGGTCCGCATGCATCACTCGTCGTGCTGCCTGTCCGCCGGCGATGGATCTGATGAGTGCAGTCATCCAGCGTCATGTCGGTCCGCATGCATCACTGTCGTGTCTGCCTGTCCGCCGGCGATGGATCTGATGAGTGCAGTCATCCAGTGTCGTGTCGGTCCGCATGCATCACTGTCGTGTCTGCCTGTCCGCCGGCGATGGATCTGATGAGTGCAGTCATCCAGTGTCGTGTCGGTCCGCATGCATCACTGTCGTGTCTGCCTGTCCGCCGGCGATGGATCTGATGAGTGCAGTCATCCAGTGTCGTGTCGGTCCGCATGCATCACTGTCGTGTCTACCTGTCCGCCGGCGATGGATCTGATGAGTGCAGTCATCCAGTGTCGTGTCGGTCCGCATGCATCACTGTCGTGTCTGCCTGTCCGCCGACGATGGATCTGATCAGTACAGTCATCCAGTGTCGTGTCGGTCCGCATGCATCACTGTCGTGTCTGACGGCACTGGGCGCCCAATTGCTGTGTCGGGCTACTTGGCATGCAGTCTATCCGTATTTGTAAATGTAGACGTGCGTACTGCATTGACAAATATTCACTGCACTAGCGTACGACGAGGTAGAGTTTTATGGCATTAGATCGCTCACCATTGTTGGGAAATGTGGACGCCTACACACTTGTGTCCTCATGCATTGGCGAGGATATTTTGCATACCAACCGTGAGATTCATCAGTATCTTATCTATGATCAGTGTGATGGACATTGTTCTGGAATTCCAAAATTCATGTGGAAAATGACACCTATCAAGAACCTGTTTTTACCTACTTTGGACAGCGTTTTTACTTCCTGAATTGATTTCCATACAACTTCAGAACGTGCAATTGTAGTAACTTACTTTTCAACATGCTCGATCCCTGGCATCTGTGCCATCATAATCTTGCCGGCAGATGCGTTTCTATCTACCAGTATCATCTTTTCTCGCACTTCTTACCGTCATTGCCCAATTGTTAGTACTTTATCAGATGTTTTGACGTCTTCGCATCCTATCCTCTACTATGCGAAAAATGTATGTCATATTGCCCCATTGTTCTGACGTTATCAGGCGTTTTGACGTCTTCGCATGCCATCCCCTACTCTATGGAAAATGAATTCCAGGACATTGGTGATGAATCATTTTGCCAGAATACAACAGGCTATCGCATGGCCGAGCGCGGGTGGATGATCAATCCCGGATAGCGATTCATATTGCGCGGTGCCTGAATTTTACGTCCGACATGTTGTACGAATGATCCTGAAGGCTGGATTAATGTCCATCAGTGTGGGCTGCCAAGCGCGAGCCTTCCACTGAACCTCGTAATCGCAGCTCATCTGTAGAATGTATGCCATTTGAAGCTGACGCAGCAGCCGCCCGACCGCCAGAGGGGCTTAACGACAGTGTGCTGGTGCTCATTTGGCTCCAGTGGTTTTATGCGCTGCCGTGGCCGTAGAGCTTCCCAAAACGGTGCTCGAGCACCTCGCAGTAGCGCTATAGCTGAACGCTGTGGGTCATGCCGTTGGGTCAGGTGTGTGGACGCCGGCACATGACGCGGTTGTCAAGTGCTCGCCAGTGCTGTTCAGTGCATGCAGCGTTTAAGATTCGGCTACAAGCGAAAGGGTTTCAAAGGATGTACCGACGGTCCTCTGTCTTGACTTGCCCACCCGTCACATTGGACATATCAGACAGTGTCACAGTATCAACTTTACGTTGCTCAACAAATACACCTTAATAGTCCTGAAGCCACCCCACCCACTAACCCCACCCCATCCCACACAGCAGTGGTTTCGGGACCCACGGTTTTTAATGCCGTATTTAGAGTTCGAAATCCACGAGATGCTTAATCTGCACGCCGCCCCTCCCGGGGGATCTCCAACAGTGGGCGGGCGATACATCAGGCTCCGCACAGTTGTGACCACCGGCTATGCGCTCGCTTCCTCCGGTCTAGCCAGCCGTGACTACCGGCCAGCGCGCGTTTCCTTTGGCCTGACCAGCCACGTCATCAGCTGGCGGCTGGTCGCCGTCAGACCAGCCGCCGGAGCACACCGGTGCACAGTGTGATAACTCGGAAAAACTGGCCAGAAATGCATTTCTCGACTATTTTTGTATGCCATATTTGTGGCGCCATTGCATCAGCAAATGCTTGAAGCGCATCAGGTCACAGTTTTTATGAAATGTTTCGCAAGATTTGATATAGTAGCAAGTCCATGAACTTGGACAACATTACGTGCGGAAAAAAACGATGCACATACACACAAATGTTGTCGGAGTTTGACGACTGATAAAAGTAAGATGCGTTCTAAAAGCATGGGCAAGTGAGATATGAAATGATAGCCGGAAACATTATCAATGCGTTCAGCAATTCAAAAAGGCATAGCATGATTCACAATTTGCTATTTTGTATCAAACAATAGGTAATTTCAATAGTCGTTCAGCTTTTCAGTACCTCCAAGTTTGAACTAGGTTAAAAAAAACGCACAACAGCGCACAACCAGAGACCAACCCCAATGAAATCAGCGATCCTTTGACTATATGTACTGCAAGTTTCAGCTGCACCTAGCTGCTCTAACACCGGTAGTGATCAATTGTATCCCGACAGGCCTCGGTGCGGTGCGGTGGCCAGCCCGAGCGGCACGGGGAAGCCCTTGCCGGCCGCCGCGACGCGCCGGCTGGTGGGGTGTTTTGACCGGGTAACCTGATCTAGCAGTCGCTGTGACAAAAATCTCCCCAAACTGACGAGGCGACTGAGTCGAGATAAGTCACATAGAGCGTTTCCCATGGCAGGTGAGCTGTAAGGGTCACCTGTACCCTTACAGGTGACACCTGTACCCTGTAAGGAGCCTGTAAGGTTCGTGTCAGTGTGGTTGGATTTTGCGTACAGTAAAAATGGAGGTGCGCGTCAGCAGAGAGGAATTAGTGGACTTGTTAATCACTGTAAAAGCGTTTGGGCGTTGAAACTATTATGTTCATGTATTTACTTATAGTTTTCAGTTGGCTATGGAGAAAGTCCCTCAGGACTATCTCCCGAGTGAGTCGTCGATTGTGGACACGAAAAAGGTGACCGACTTGATCGCCAAGAACTTAAAAGGAAAGTCGGTTAAGTGTAAGCGAGCCCAGGATAAATTCAGAAGTCAGTTTACGACTTATCTTTCGGGAGACGAGGTGTTCTCCGTGTCCCTGAAGCGTGGTGACCACGTCGTGAGTGATGATGAAGCCAAGACCCGCCTTGATGACGAGGCCGTGGAGGGAACGCGAGGGCGACCAGCTAGAATCTGCGATCAGCTCAGCGCCATTTCTCAGCGTGGGACGTCCTCAAGTTGTTCAACCGCACAGTTATCTGCAGCTCGTGGAGGCTGCCAGGCAAAGTGCTCGTGCTGAGGGCATGTAGGACGTGACTTTCGTGCTGCGACAGGTGGGGGCATCACCGAATCCGTCCAGCAAGATTCGCCGGGCTCTCAGAAGCTCTAAAGTGAGCCATCCCGAGTGCGTTTCAAGAGACCGGGTGCTGGCAATGTGTGTGTCGGCTGGCTTGTCTGTGCACGGCTACCGTATGGTCTGCCGAATGGATGCGGCAAACACAGACATCCTGCCCGCCTATGAACAGGTGCATGAGGCCAAGGTAGAGTGCTATCCGGCATCCAGCAGCATGCAATTTACCGAGACGTTAGCTGAGGTGACTCTGCTGGCTCTTCTGGATTACACGACGGAGCGGCTGGTGGCATGTCTGCCGTCTGTCGCCCGTACCGACTCAGCTTCACCTGCCGACCAGCCGTCAACGTCATCCAGCACCTACACTTCGGCGGTGCTTCACGTCAAATGTGGATTTAACGGGGTCATAGGGCGATCTGTAGACAAACAGATGGGAGACGGCGATGAAGTTGCAGAACAAAATATGTTATGTGCCACTCTAGTGCCTTTGCAACTGACGGTCGGTGGCACTTGCGTCTTGACCAACCCAACGCCGTCTTCAACTCGCTTCTGCCGGGCGTTGCGGATCCAGTACAAGCGCGAGACAGCAGAGGCCTGCCGGAAAGAACGAGACAGTGTTGAATCCGAGATACGTCTACTGAGGCCGATTTGCGTCACCGCAACAGACGGCACCAGTCTCAGAGTGGCGTACAATCTTCAACTCACCATGATTGACGGCAAGGTGGCGAACGCTCTGACCAACACCGGCAGCAGCATGGCATGCACCATCTGTGGGTGCACACCTCGTCAGGATGATTGACCTGTCTGCTGCCGCGGCTCGAACTGCCCGCGAGGGTACATGCCTGCTCGGTCTCTCAACTATGCATGCCTGGATTCGATGCTTTGGGTGCCTTCTCCACATATCTTACCGTCTGGAGGTCAAAGTGTGGGCGGTGTCTGGCGAATAAAACAAGATGTGTGAAAGAAAGGAAGGAGAAATTACGGCGGCAGTTCCGGGAGAGACTGGGTCTTTTCGTGGATCAGTCACGTGCGGGTGGTTCGGGTACGTCCAACGACGGGAACACGGCTCGACGTGCCTTCACTCTTCAGAGCCCCATATTCTATATGCGTATCATTTATTGTGGAATTTGGCATAATTTCAGCCACTTAGGACAAGGAGATCTTGGATCTATTCTGCGTAGCAATTATTGGATCATTTTTACAGTGCAGAATGCTCGCATAGCAAACGCTAGCTAATAATTATTCGATATATGAGCGCCCATAGACTTCGCCTATGACGTCATTATGATGTCACCATGCATCAGGGTTAAAATAATGGTTTTTCGTTAGGTGTGAGATGTCGAAACGAGCACGGTAGGATGTCGAAATTTTCCATGGAGGTGGTGTCATTTAAAATGTTTTTGATGTATTTCACTCAAATTTGAGCCAATGGTGCAGGTACTTATGATCGCAATCGAAAGATTGTGGGTTCGAATCTCACCTGTCGCTACTCTTCGCCCGCGACCAATCGGCGTGAGAGATTGGCGACGCTATATGACTCAACGGTCGATGTGTCGTAAAAACCAATAACCAACGAACCAACAGGTACTTATGACTGTACCTTTATCATTTGTCTTGAGATGCATCAGTTAAGAAGGGCTATATTCGGGATATGGAGAATAATAACTATGGTATAAACTGGTATTGTATGCCATATCACACAAGTAATGCCTTTACCTGGAACTGCTTGTGAAATGTTCGTCTATCACCATTCCTTATCGAGAGCATGCACACGCTACTTATAAACGAGGTACTGTTGGAAAGGAGACACCAAAGACTTCATAAGCATGCATCAAGGAGCAGGATGTTGATACTTCTTGGAGAAGGATGTCGATTGAGTGTTAAAAAGTGGTACATTCCACCCCATTTCACGAATAATTTATCGCTGCCATGCATGGCCGGACGTCGATCTTTTAAAACAAGGTATACCAGGTACTCATGTAGGTGTGTGTACAATTTCAGCTGTCTACCTCAATTGGTCCCCGATATATTTCGAGGAAGCAAAATGAGGGGAGCGGAATGCTCCCTTCCCTCTAGCAGGTATGACCTGACATTCCTGGGTTAGGCAATCTTTAAGGCAATAGAGGTCCTCCATATGTTCTAAATTTGAAGCTGTTTTGATTGAGACCAAAATCGCCCTTGTAACTAGCATACTTTGTCCGCAATGATTTCTGGCCAGTTTTCCCTCGATATATCACACTGTGCGGTGGCCGGCTGGCGGCTGGTCGCCATCCGACATCCAAACTCTGGGTGTCGACTGCCGGCCGTGGTGGTGATGTTCTGATGGGACAGCTGTGCCGGCCGCAACACGCCCCCCCCCCCCCCGCCCCAGCGCCACTAGCGCCCGCGCCTCAGTCGGCCGCCGAATGGTGAGCGTCCGCGCCGTCGCTTCCAGTCTGCTCCGCCTGAGTGGTGTCAAACGTTCAGACTCAGAGGGATCACATTCATACTAAGGGGATCACGTTCAAACTGAGGAGATCACGTTCAAACTGATGGGATCACAGTATGGCTGTGTGAAGTGAGCGACTCGGCGGATGAGTACCGACTACTTGAACAATCTATTCGGGGGGACGCTCCCGAGCTTTGGAATAGACAACCATGTTCCATATGTGGAACATTTGGAGGGGGCCAAAGTTAGGTAGCTGAGGCGGGAGCGTGGGAGGTAATGGGATCCCCAAAAAGTGAAGACGTCAGCAGCGATAGACACGACTAACATGTAGTTCCGGCCCGGTGCCACTGTCACTGTAGCCTGATACCACTGCCACTATATCCTGATGGCATGCACCATAGCCCGATGTCAATGTCACTATATCCTCATGTCACTGCCACTATATCCTCATGTCACTCTTACTGCAGCCTGATGCCACGGTCAGTACATCTTCATGCCACGGTCACTATATCCTCATGCCACTGCCACTACACCCGGGTGCCACTGCCACTGTCACTGTAGCCTGATACATGGGCGCTAAATGACCAATGCAGTCGATGCGCCCTAAAGCCCAAATAACCAACTGTAGCCTGATACCACTGTCACTATATCCCGATGCCACTGTCACTATGTCCTGATGCCACTGCCACTATATCCTCATGCCGCTGCCATTATACCCTGGTGCCACTGTCAATGTAGCCTGATGCCACGGTCAGTACATCTTCATGCCACGGTCACTATATCCTGATGCCACTGCCACTATATCCTCATGCCACTGTCACTATATCCTGATTCTACTGTCTCTATACCCGCATGCCACTGCCACTATAGCCTGATGCCACTGTCACTATGTCCTGATTCTACTGTCACTATGCCCGCATGCCACTGTCACTGTATCATAATGCCACGGTCACTGTAGCCTGATGTCACTGTCACTATATCCTGATGCCACGGTCACTATACCCTGGTGCCACGGTTACTATATCCTAATGCCACGGTCACTATATCCTAATGCCACGGTCCCTACAGCCACTGTCACTATATCCTGATGCCACGGTCACTATACCCTGGTGCCACGGTTACTATATCCTAATGCCACGGTCACTATATCCTAATGCCGCGGTCCCTACAGCCACTGTCACTATATCCTAATGCCCCGGTCACTATATCCTGTTGCTGATGTCACTCTAATGCGGGCACCGAACGGTGCGTGCTGCCTTCCCGTGTGACCGTTATCTTTACGGCGTGGAATGTATCGCCATATATGTATCTAGACCTGCAACCGCGCAAACTACCAGCGCCATCCATGAACTGCTGGTGCCAGCTCCGTGTGGTCTGTGTAGCATGTAAGCGTATGACCGTCTGTAATGCGCCACCACACACGACGTGGACCTGACTTTCTCGGTCGACCTTGTATTATCTGCACCCACTCCTGAGCCATGAGCCTCGTGCAACCTCGTGCAGAACGAGTTAAGGCTGCGGAACGTGATATTGCGAGTGCAGTGCCAACGATTCCAGGAGTTTAGCATCACACCTGGCGCTGCGTGACAAAAATAAACCTTCAAGTATATGTCGGGCAACACCGATTCATTTTCGGATGCTACTCTATTGTCGTATGCCCATGTGACCGCAAGTGACACACAAGGCCACTCTTGCTTCATTTATTCTCTGATTGTCTGGTGCTCCCGTGATGTTGTGACTGATTGTGTCTGATTCCCCTTCTGACTTGACTTGACATGATCTCTCGCCACCCGGCTGACCCCTGACACATCGTGTCTCCAGTTTTGTCAGCCGCAGGGTTGGGCGCTCTCCACCGAGCGGCTGGAGCCGCGCTTTTTCGTCTCCGTGCTCACCGACATGGACGCCAACCGGCACTACTGCGCCTGCCTCACCTTCAACGAGACCGTCACCATCCAACCCAGCCAGCCCGTCGACGAGGTGGGTGTGACGTCACAACGTGTGACGTCACAACTGGCCCGACGGCATGCCTGGGGCGATACCAAGCAGCCGGCGTTCGGTTTGTGGTGAGAGTCGCACCGCGCCGCGCAGCCCCGCGGAACCTCGCGCCTCCCCGCGCAGCCCAGCCCAGCCCAGCCCAGCCCAGCCCAGCCCAGCCCAGCCCAGCCCAGCCCAGCCCAGCCCCGCGCAGCCTCGCGCCTCCCCGCGCAGCCCCGCGCCTCCCCGCGCCTCCCCGCGCCTCCCCGCGCAGCCCCGCACCGCGCAGGCCAGCCCAGCCCAGCCCAGCCCAGCCCAGCCCAGCCCAGCCCAGCCCAGCCCAGCCCAGCCCAGCCCAGCCCAGCCCAGCCCAGCCCAGCCCAGCCCAGCCCAGCCCAGCCCAGCCCAGCCCAGCCCAGCCCAGCCCAGCCCAGCCCAGCCCAGCCCAGCCCAGCCCAGCCCAGCCCAGCCCCGCCCCGCCCCGCCCCACCCCACCCCACCCCACCCCACCCCACCGCGATCCGGGCGATCGACGTAGGTGGCGGCGGTCGGAGCACGCTCCTGCGTCGCTCCAGCAAGTTGACCTTGCGCCGGACGGCGGTGTCTGGTCGGCTGGACGAGCCGCTTTGCGGTGGATCAGCAGGATGACGGGGATAGGGAGGAAGGGGTCCCGGTCGTGCACCGGCTCGGTGGTGAAGTTCCCGTCGGCCTTCCGGGGCAGACACGTGAATTGTGATCTAGTACGGTTCCGACTGCCGATTTGGATCCAGACTGGTGATGTGTTTCCTCATGGGACTACGGCCTTCCAGATCACGCTCCATTGCTGACTTCGTGGCACCCCTCCCCCATGTCTGCCCGTTCCGTGCCCTCACATTAGCTCACAGGTGGGTGACAGCTGACGTCTGCGGTCACAGCCTGGTGGGCGGCCGGCGGCCTCGGCCCATTGAACTGACGCCGGCCCAAGCGCGATCCTTGTGGGCGGTCGGCGCCACCCCCGCCGGCGTGGTGTGCTCCGACTGCCAAGGCAGTGAGGTCACGCCGGTGACTGGCCGACCTGACTCCGGGTGGACCGGTTTGGCGGGCGGTGCGGCCCGACTGTCGACCGATGGCACCTCATGTCGGCGCCTGCTGCCGCCCCGCCTCCGCCCGGCCACCGCCCGGCCGCCGCCCCACCTTCGCCCGGCCACCGACCGGCCACCGCTCGGCGTCGGCGGCCGGTGCGCCGGGCAGGCAGGGGGAGGGGCGGCCGGCACTGACAGGAGAGAGGCGCAGCGGAGTAGAGCGGTGGTGTGTCGTGTACATCGTTAACATGAGCAGCGAAGCTTTCGAATACGACGCGGTTAGGAAGGCTTCCGAAAATATTGCTCTTATATATGCTTATATAGGCTTATATATATATATATATATATTATATATATATATATATATATATATATATATAAATAGGCTTTTGACACATCAAAGCATCTGAAAACCTTAGCAATACTTTCGTAAGTTTTCCTAATCGCAACGTACTCGGAAGTTTCTTTGCTCATGTAGACTGGGTAAGAGAGAGGGTCCCGAACCGAACCGTGCTGCCGAGCCGGGCAAAGAGAAGAGGCAGTGCATTGTCCGTCAGGGATAAGATACCGAACTTAGGAGCGGAGCACCTGAACACATGTCTGTCTACATTGCAGTGCAGGCATGCGACGTGTCCGAGCCAGTGTATCTCCGCCGGGGCCCCGTGGCATGCGGCGTTATTGAAGTCAAGTGGCGGCTCACATGCGTCCGTGTCGGTCCGCCGCCGCCGCGTGCCGCCGAGCTGCAACTGGACGCCGGCGCACCGGGTCCCGGCTGGAGGGCTCCGGTCGACATTGAACGGCACGCCTCAGCGCAGTCGTGACCACCGCAGCGACGCAGTCTGCCCGCCTTTCGAGCGCGGAACGCCGCCCAGTTTCCGCCCGAC
This sequence comes from Ashinkailepas kermadecensis, assembly GCA_034440615.1. NCBI lineage: Eukaryota > Metazoa > Arthropoda > Thecostraca > Neolepadidae > Ashinkailepas > Ashinkailepas kermadecensis. The sequence goes on along the minus strand of JAOTOM010003935.1, from coordinate 132,349 downwards.
TCGCGGGCCGTCATGTTCCGCGCTCCATTGCGGTGAACATTCTTCGATCAGCTGTGTCCAGCCATTGTAAACCTAGGTTGAAACTGGCTGAAACTAATTGAGACTTGTTTCAACCGGTGACTGGCCGACCTGACTCCGGGTGGACCGGAGTTTTAACCGGTGACTGGCCGACCTAACTCCGGGGGTATATAGTTTTAACCTCCTGAATGCACTCGCATCGGATTTGATAGGCTTGAAATGGTGGAGTATTTGCGAGCTTCAAACTGTCTAGTTATCTGATGTTTTCATACAGTTTTCGTAGATAGACGCCTTCTTCACATTTCAACATCATTTCGTGGCTTCAAGTTGCCTAATTTCGTACGTTATTGCGTGTACGATGTCTTCGCTCGACATCCACCACTCTACAGAGAAGTTAGAACACTGTTTCAATAGTTACCAAAGGGTTGTTGGACATTGATCAGAGCGTTCCTGGCCCAGACTAGGATGGGGCGCGGGGGGGGGATTCGCGGTGTCTGAATCTGTAGGCGTTGGACTTTTGATCCTAACGTAAGGCCGTTGGTTCGAATCCCACAACCGTCGGGATTACCGAGTCAATCCGCGACCAATGAGCGTGAGAGGTTGGAGACGCTGTATGGCCCAGCAGTCGAATGCGTCGCAAAAAAGAAGGTTCTTCTGGCCCTAGCTAACACGTGGGCACATTGCTACAGGGTAACGGAGCGGGCCGTAGCAGACGGCAGGTCGTTGGTCTGTATGGCAGCAGTGACGGTGGTCAGCGGGTAACTGAGAGGTGCACGTGATGCCAGTTTGTTCGGACTGTTGTCCTCATTAGCTGTGCGACATGGAAGACGGCGTTTTGATCAGCTGTTTTTCCTGGTCGTCGTCAGGTGTTCATCAGAAGGGCATGGATTGGCGATAGTTCTGTCGAACTGAGCGTGCTGTTTTTTCCGCACCGCTGAAGTCTTCAACGGTAGCTTCGTGGTGGTGGTGGTCGTCGTGGTTATTGGTTTTACGACGCGTCGACTGCTTTGGGTCGTATAGCATCGCCAATCCCTCACGCCGATTGGTCGCGGGCGAAGAGTAGCGACTGGCGGGAATCGAACCCACAACCTCTTGGTTCAGAGACGAGCACCTTGCCCCTACACTACTCGCCCCCAACTGTAGCTTGGTACGCTCAGTTGTGCGGTGCGCGATGCTCTTCCACTGAGGCTTACAGCATTGCAATTTGCACATCATTTTCCTGTCATGAACTATGCTGACATGCAGTCCGCATGTGCACCGCGATGCGATGAATCATCCACTACTGCAACTATAATATGAGACTGTGCTGGGGGGGCTTATTTCAATCCAAACTGCACCTTCAATTGATGGCAACTCATCATGGAAAAATTGCAAGCTCTGCATTACCGAAAATTTGAAACTGAAGGAAGAAATACCACATATGTACAACACGACATAACAAATACGAAGGCAGAAAGAAGACATGGAAGTGACCACGAACGAACAACCACACAATCGTCGGCGACACGAGTATCGGGGACAACACAACGAAGCGCTAGTGAAGATGAAGCGCAACCGTCTCGCCTACGTTACTATCTATGCGATATTAATCACGTAGAGCATGACGCTTTGTTAAATTCCGTCTTCAGTTCGTCACCTTAGGCATTGGTGCTGATAGTAAATTGAAGTGCCGTTGCTGGTTTTCATGATTCACGCTGTTCATTCTTACCCAATACCCATTCTTATGTCGCAGTCTGGCATTCTTTCCAGCACGGCCAAGCAGAATACCAAGTAATTTCCAAATCAGCTATGAGCTCTGCAATTCTCACTTGATCACAAATTCGCCATGTTTGCGCATGACCGTATCGTAGCGGTGTCGCTTGGAATGCAGCAACACTTGGAAAATGAATCATGAAGTCAAACTAAAGCTGTTCTCTGAAGCTTGTGGCGGTGGAGGTGGCCGACGGTGGCCTGCACTGTGTGATGTCGACTCGGCGACGATGGTTGCCATACCTACGTGGCGGTCACGCGCAGTTTTGTCCAATGGGAAGAGACGCTCTGTTCTAGTGCACGTGAGCTTCTGTGCCATTGTCGTACCAAATGATGGAAATGCTTTAAAGTGCGTTTTCGTTGTGTTGCCTCGCTGCATCCAAACGCCACGAGTGCGACTGGATCGCATAACTTTCACTGCAAACCGGCTAGCGCGGTGACGTCGCCAGATAACATCGCGTAAACGAAATGCGTCCGGTGCAGGCCGAAGCCAGCCCGACATACACGTACAGCCGACTATGCACCATCAGCCAGCGGAATGAACATACAGGGGCGGAACCAGGAGCTTTGATCGGGGAGGCACTTATCTGTGGAGTGCCACTAACTTCGAGGCTTATTTTTTAGGTGGGGACTGAGCAGCGGATGTGCACTCAGCAGGGAGCTTTTTCCACTCAGTGTGCCATCAGCTGATAAATCCGTTGAGTGTATGGGGTCGGGATGCACTCGATCGTCCTGGAGGGGTGCCTCCACGACTCTCAGTGTGAGTGTCACATCTCCATGGGAAGAGCACATAGTCCCAGTTACTCCAAATCCCCGCCTCCCTCTGGATCTAACAATCTGGGCGTAGAAGTGCCACCGGGCGACCCCACTCGCACTGCGTCTGGCAAGAGGTGGATCGGAGGTCGGCCGTGTGTGCCCGCTGGCGTAAATGCATGCACTTTGTGCTGCTTCCGTACAGTGAGCCGACGGAGACACACAAGCGCAGTCGACCCGCCAGCAGACCCGCGGCGGGGAGGCGGCGCCGCGCCGACTGCGACATGCGCCCCCGCCCGCACGCGTCGACACTTGACGCCGATGACACCACACGCGAGCAGACCCGGCGGCGGTGGGGCGAAGGCAGCGCCGCGGTACGTCGACACTTGACGCCGATGACACCACACGCGAGCAGACCCGGCGGCGGTGGGGCGAAGGCGGCGCCGCGCGGAGCATGCGACATGCTGGTCTCTCCGCAACAACGCGTCGACACTTGTCGCCGATGACACCACACGCGAGCAGACCCGGCGGCGGTGGGGCGAAGGCAGCGCCGCGCCGAGCATGCGACATGCTGGTCTCTCCGCAACAATGCGACGACACCGATGTGCCGACGGAGGGGGGGGGGGGGCTGCGATCAACAGGTCGGGCACCGTGGTGTGCAACGGTCGCGTCGTTGGACAGCGCGACAGTGACCAGGGCGGGAAGCATAGCAGCGGTCTCGTGGTCCGCCACGGGCGCTGGTCTTAGGTTAGTTATTGGTGTTTAGGGGCGCATCGACTACAGAGGTTATGCAGCGCCCATAACATCGTCAGTCATATCGAAGCATGCAAGCGTAGAGTATTCGAGACGACGTACTATGTAATACTTTGTCGAACCCGTGATGGTCATAATGTACAATAGAATCGTCCTAATTTTGCCACTGACCACTTACCCGGCTGGCATTGGCCATGCGCATATACCATAGAAAACTTGGATCAGCTTAGCCACGAACACAGTGGTATGTAAACACACTCCCCGCGTAATCAACACCAAACAGCACTTGCGAGAGTAACTGAAATAGTCGTCCAGTCTGAACCACGCGTGACCCATCACCTAGAAAATCTGTCGTCGTTAGCGTGGATACCTCTTGCCCAAAGAATCGCCTTCGCTATGCTGAGAATAGGGGGCACACCAGGAGAACGTGTATCACTGTCAGTGGGCTATCACAGCGAGTACACATCGGTCTGTCCTCGTTTCGCAGTAGATAGCCGTGGGTAGCATATGTGTGACTTATCCGTATCCTGGCGAGCATCGCTTCCTCCTTTCGAGAAGTTCTGGATGATAATTTTCAGCACCCCAGACTTGGCTTGATGGTTCTTGGTTTGTTTTTGCCGATTGAGTCCCACAATTGCTGCCACTTTTCTTGGACAAAATATGTTAATTGTCTGGCTGATGTGTCGCGGGAAGAGGAAGCGAATGGATTTATCGTCTCCGGGCGGAACTTTTTGGTACTTGATCAGCCAGCTCATTCCCCTTTTATTCCAACATGGCTTGGTATCCAGCAGAGTGTTACATTTTCCCCCGCTCGCGTAAACATAGTTAAACGCAATAAAACATCCAGCACGATAGGGTCACGGATACAACTGCTTTATCACAAGAAGGCTACTTAGAGAGTCCGAAAGTAGTACATGCTCGTCATCGTTTCCTATTTCGATGAAGCACATGGCCTTCGTGACGGCTAGAAGTTGGGCCGTGTAAACCGTTGCGTGAGGAGGCAGCGTGAACGATCTGGTCGCGGCGCCAGGGGCGCTGGTCTCTGTGGCGGCCAGTGTGTGGGCGGTGCTCGTGGCTCGTGGTGCGGGATGGCTGCGGTTTGGACCGCAGGGTCGCCGCAGGCTTGCATTGCGGTCGGATGAAAAGACCGTCATCTCTAGCGGTGTATTGTGTTCTCGGCGATGCACTACCTACCTTATCAGGATGTGACTCACGGAAGGGCGGTGTGTAGTGGCTTTCTGCGGTGTACTCGCCGCCTCAGAACGGGACTGGCTTGCCGGCTTTGTGCGTTGACAACCATCAGAACCAAGGCATTGCGGTTGAACGTGACGATATGCTGTGCTTCGACTCGTTGCGGTGGCACGTGCTTGGTGTGTGATCTCTGTTCCGGGCGTGTACCCTTGCGATATATTGTATTGCTCGATGCCGTCGTGTTTTACGGACGGCGTGTTCCCGTCGCCCACCGTCGCCTCCACATGCCCACCACCACATCCACACCCCGCCACCCTCCGATGCCATGCGATCGGTTCTGGTTATGCAGGTCAGTGTGGCTTTCGTAACTGTGCGAAGCTTGCGCCGTGTCAGGCGGCCAGATTCAATGTTTGTCGGCGGAGGAATCTGGCCAATCTGCGCTGCCCCGCCACGTCGATAAACAGTGTGGTGGAGCGTGATGACGGGTGCCCCCCTCCCCTCCGCGTCCAACCACGCGCAACCTGCCAGCAGAGCTTCACTCCGCCACCCAAATCAGCCCATGAAACATGTGTCATAGCACGAGAAGCAGAGAGAGTAACACTGTCAGTTCCTTGGAGTGGGATGTCACGATTCAAACCAGAAGTTGTGAGCCCGTGGATGTGGAGGCTTCAGTGTCGTAACTGAAATGGACTATGTCGATAAGCTTGTCAAGTGGAGTAGACGCGGGTGACCGTTGCATTCCAGCCAGCTTAGTCACGTTCTGATTGTTTGGCTCGGTGCTTAGCTCGGCCATCACGCTGTGCTTCTCTGCACAATTGGAATGTGGCCAGGCGTTTGACCTACCTAACGATGCTGCCGCCTTTCGAGCGATTTCATTGTGATCTGGAGTGTTTTAGACCGACCTCCAGCTGACCCAGCTTGAGCTGAGGTGATACAATTAGGCAAAGGCGACTGACTACATTCTTATTTGACCTGCCTGGGTGAATATGATATGTGATCTCGAAAGGAAACGTTTCGTAGCTAGATAGTAGCTCCGAAACCTTTGATAGTTTCAGGACATCTGCTCCGGTCTGACCTAATCTGATCTGACATGTCTCGACTCGATTACAGGAGGAGACGTTTAATGGCGAGAGGAATGTTCCAGAAGTGTTCGGGCGACTTGACCTGATGTGTACTGATTCAACTTGGCCACATGTTTGCGGCGAGAAAGACGGACTTGGGTAGTGTCTCGTGTCGTCTTGTCCGACCTGACCGTGGTCTGACCTGACGTGACCTGGCGGGGCCCGGTTGCAGGAGGAGGAGACGTTTGGCGGCGATAGGAACGGTCTGCAGCGGCTGCCAGCCATCGCCCACCACAGTGTCATGTACGCTCCCAAGGCGCTCGTGCTCGTCTCCAGACTGGACTACTTCGTCACGTTTCGGGTGAGGGTGAGGGGACGCACGTTTGGCGTGAGGGTTCTTACCTCGCTGTGTGAGCCCAAGCATGCGGCATAGGCGTCCAACCACGATGTAGGTGGAGTTGAGAAGCACGCGCTGAAGCGTATACGTTGATTCTGGTGTGTATGCACTCAGTTTAAGTGTTCAGCTGTCGGCAAGTGTTTCATTTCGGCTGGCACTGTGCATGCGGAATACTGCATGATATTGAGTGGTAGTAGTAGTGGTAGGGTGATACGTGTGTAGAAATGAACTGGAGAAGAGAAGCAAAGGTGTATATTTAGCCAGTTTGTCGGGATGTTCTTTTTTAATATCGAAGAAATGCATGTAGTTCTAGTGCTAAGAGATCATTGTCCAAACCCCCATGCGTCACTGTAATGCGAAACAAACTCATCGTTGTTGCCCAGTCGTGAATGGGAATATTACGGATCTTTACTTGATAATTTTGGGTGGCAATTTGCATGATTCTGACGAAACCCCACCACCAAATTAGCGTCTCTCAAGCGATTAGATTCGTCGTAAAATCCTCGGGTTGCCGGATCTGCCGTCGTCCTTTTGTGTGGCCGGGCTTGGGAGTACGTTCTTGCGTGACCGTACCAGCGCAGCGGCGGCGCCGCCGGGTGCCGTGGGCGGCCGGCCCGGCTCGGCTGCAGCCACAGCCGCTCAGGCCTCGACACGGCCGCGCCGGCTCATGTTGCAGCTGGCCGCGGCACTTTGTCCGCTGACGGCGGCGTGCGCCCCGTGGACGCTGCTCCCTCTGGCCGGCCGTCCTGTGGCTGGGGACGCTGCTCCTCTGGTCAGCCGTCCTGCGGCTGGAGACGGGACCCATCTGGCCGGCTGTCCTGTGGCTGGGTACGCGGCCCCTCTGGCCGGCTGTCCTGCAGCTGGGACGCGGCTCCTCTGGTCAGCCGTCCTGCGGCTGGGACGCTGCCCCTCTGGCCAGCCGTCCTGTGGCTGGGTGTGCGGCCCCTCTGGCCAGCCGTCCTGGGGCTGGGTGGCGGCCCCTCTGGCCAGCCGTCCTGTGGCTGGGTGTGCGGCCCCTCTGGCCGGCCGTCCTGGGGCTGGGGACGGGACCCATCTGGCCAGCCGTCCTGGGGCTGGGGACGGGGCCCCTCTGGCCAGCCGTCCTGTGGCTGGGTGTGCGGCCCCTCTGGCCGGCTGTCCTGCGGCTGGGACGCTGCTCCTCTGGTCAGCCGTCCTGGGGCTGGAGACGCGGCCCCTCTGGCCAGCCGTCCTGTGGCTGGGTGTGCGGCCCCTCTGGCCGGCCGTCCTGTGGCTGGGTGTGCGGCCCCTCTGGCCAGCCGTCCTGTGGCTGGGTGTGCGGCCCCTCTGGCCGGCCGTCCTGTGGCTGGGTGTGCGGCCCCTCTGGCCAGCCGTCCTGTGGCTGGGTGTGCGGCCCCTCTGGCCAGCCGTCCTGTGGCTGGGTGTGCGGCCCCTCTGGCCAGCCGTCCTGTGGCTGGGTGACCCTCTGGGCAGCCGTCCTGGGTGTGCGCCCCTCTGGCCAGCCGTCCTGTGGCTGGGTGTGCCAGCCCCCGCCGCCGTCCTGTGGCTGGGTGTGCGGCCCCTCTGGCCAGCCGTCCTGTGGCTGGGTGTGCGGCCCCTCTGGCCAGCCGTCCTGTGGCTGGGTGTGCGGCCCCTCTGGCCGGCCGTCCTGTGGCTGGGTGTGCGGCCCCTCTGGCCGGCCGTCCTGTGGCTGGGTGTGCGGCCCCTCTGGCCGGCCGTCCTGTGGCTGGGGACGGGATCCCTCTGACCAGCTGATCCACCGCCTGAGTGTCGTCCTACGGCAGCAGGCGCCAAGTCCGCCAGTTTGTAAGCGTGAAGTGTCGTTGTGCCAAGCCGTCACACTGAACAACACTCTTCCAAGTGGAGTGGTAGATAAAGACGTTGAATTGATTGAATTCATGAAATATGTGCATTTGCGGGAAAAGGCACTGCTGGTGTCGATGAGCGTAATTATGAGGGAAAAAGCAAGTCCTGAAATTCCAGAAATGTATCTGGAAATCAACACCCACCAAAACTTCTTTGGCTTCCTGCGTACATTGGTGCTTTTTGTTTGTGTTTGACTTCCGTGAAACTTAGCGACACTCAACAACAGCAACGGCTACATCTCACGATACCTGATTTCTGAATTTACTCCATGATAAAATTGTCAACCATTGGCATGCTGTGCGTCGTCACAACGTCACTCCGTGCCGTACTGTCGATCGGTGTCGACGTCATTGTGGCATTTGTTGCCTTCGCCTGTCACCGTCCATCGTACGAAAATTAATTCCAGGACACTGCTGCGAATATATTTTAATGCAGTTCTTCCTTGCTGACCATTTCTACCTTTATTTAAAGCCACCATGTAATTTGACTTTTGGCTAAAGTGGGAAATCATAATATGGGGAATATGATGGTGAAAAGGTGTTCTCAGTGTTTCATTGTCAATGCCGTATGTAAACACCCACGCAAATCGGGGACTCTTGGATGCTACTGATGCATGCCTGCACTTTACTGGTGAATGGGGGAGGGGAGAGCATGTGGTACACGCGTACACGATGGATGCTCATAGTCCCTGGCGAGCCTCACTATTCCCTGACCGTGACCGTGGTGTTGCTGAAGCCATGTGGTACACGATGGATGCGCATAGTCCCTGGCGAGCTTCACTATTCCCTGACCGTGACCGTGGTGTTGCAGAAGCCCTGTGGTACACGATGGATGCGCATAGTCCCTGGCGAGCTTCACTATTCCCTGACCGTGACCGTGGTGTTGCTGAAGCCATGTGGTACACGATGGATGCGCATAGTCCCTGGCGGGCCTCACTATTCCCTGACCGTGACCGTGACAGTGACCGTGACTGTTGCAGAACTGTCTTGGAATCCTGTACGCCGTGTACATGGACAACCTGTGCGTGGACCTGGAGGCGCTCGTGGGGAACATCCTCGGCTGTGTGCAGGTGAGTGCCATGGCGGGTGCTGGTGTGCACCACGGCCGAGTGTGGGCATGCCTTGTCGCGTCCGCCAGACTCGCGTCGACCGTGGGGCCGGCGGGCGGCGACTGGCGGCACGCTGTCAGGCGGCAGGTGATGCGGACGGTCGCCGTCATCGTCACGTGACGTGACACATAGCCGGTGTACCTGCGGAGTCACAGTCGGCAGGTGATGCGGACGGTCGCCGTCATCGTCACGTGACGTGACACATAGCCGGTGTACCTGCGGAGTCACAGTCGGCAGGTGATGCGGACGGTCGCCGTCATCGGCACGTGACGTGACACATAGCCGGTGTACCTGCGGAGTCACAGTCGGCAGGTGATGCGGACGGTCGCCGTCATCGTCACGTGACGTGACACATAGCCGGTGCACCTGCGGAGTCACAGGCGGCAGGTGATGCGGACGGTCGCCGTCATCGTCACGTGACGTGACACATAGACGGTGCACCTGCGGAGTCACGCGGCAGGTGATGCGGACGGTCGCCGTCATCGTCACGTGACGTGACACATAGCCGGTGCACCTGCGGAGTCACAGGCGGCAGGTGATGCGGACGGTCGCCGTCATCGTCACGTGACGTGACACATAGCCGGTGCACCTGCGGAGTCACAGGCGGCAGGTGATGCGGACGGTCGCCGTCATCGTCACGTGACGTGACACATAGCCGGTGCACCTGCGGAGTCACAGGCGGCAGGTGATGCGGACGGTCGCCGTCATCGTCACGTGACGTGACACATAGCCGGTGCACCTGCGGAGTCACAGGCGGCAGGTGATGCGGACGGTCGTCGTCATCGTCACGTGACGTGACACATAGCCGGTGCACCTGCGGAGTCACAGTCGGCAGGTGATGCGGACGGTCGCCGTCATGTCACGTGACGTGACACATAGCCGGTGTCGTGTCACCTGCGGAGTCACAGGCGGCAGGTGATGCGGACGGTCGCCGTCATCGTCACGTGACGTGACACATAGCCGGTGCACCTGCGGAGTCACAGGCGGCAGGTGATGCGGACGGTCGCCGTCATCGTCACGTGACGTGACACATACGGTGCACCTGCGGAGTCACAGGCGGCAGGTGATGCGGACGGTCGCCGTCATTGTCACGTGACGTGACACAGACGGTGCACCTGCGGAGTCACAGTCGGCAGGTGATGCGGACGGTCGCCGTCATTGTCGGTGGCGTGACACATAGCCGGTGCACCTGCGGAGTCACAGCGGCAGGTGATGCGGACGGTCGCCGTCATCGTCACGTGACGTGACACATAGCCGGTGCACCTGCGGAGTCACAGGCGGCAGGTGATGCGGACGGTCGCCGTCATCGTCACGTGACGTGACACATAGACGGTGCACCTGCGGAGTCCTCAGCGCTGAGCTGGACTTGATGGGACGAATTCGGCCGGCCTTGCGGACAGTTCGGCACTGACTGGTGCTGTCACTTCCGTGTCTGACGTCACCATTTCGCCATTCTCCGGCGTGGCGAACTCTCGGAATGTGTGTGAGGATCCTGTCTGGTCATCTTGTATGCCTGCTTGCTTGATATGCAATGACGAAACCCGATAAAGCTGTTGATGGTATGACTTTCTGTCGTTACGTCGTCGTTCTCGGAAAGCGCTGGTTGTGGTGTGCTAGCACACCGCACCCGTGTTCAGTCACGGATGTTGCACGACCCCTGGCGGACAGTCGGTAGCCGAGCCGGTAGAACGTTTTTATCGTAACCGTAATGTCCGTCGTCCAAACCTCGGCTGTCAGTTCTTCGGATTCCTCGCAAGCATTCGCGATGACAAAGTGGCGAGGTTGCGTGGCCTCGGCAGACGCATGTGTGACACTGCACCGATGGCTGCTCTTTGCATTCCTTCTGACTGCTGACCCCATTATGTGCGTTATTGGGCTTGCCTAACACTGCATTGCATTCACCATAAAGCAACGTGTTGCAGATTGCTTTTTGCGAGTGTAGCGGAAGCCGTTGTATCGCTGGGCTCGTACCTGTGAGTTTGTGATCGGCACGGTGTTGTACCGACTGGACCTGCACCTGCGAGATAGCCACATCATTGGGAGATCTATTCTCCATCGACGTGTTGCCATTTGGTATCTCACACGAGTACGTGATCATTTGCTACGCGTGAATGATTATATTTTCAATATTCGGGCATTGTGATTATCCATCAGAATATGGGCGTATGTGCTCAACAGCTGATGGCTGGTCCGGGGAATCATGTTGAGCCACAGATCTCATTGAGCGTTAATCCTCAACCGGGGTTGCAAGTACCTGGCACTTCTGGATGTACACCCCGGAGAGCAAAAGTAGTCGCATGATCGATTTGTGCACGCCACCATCTCACCGGCCAGCTGGCTCGGGTGGCAAGGAGCCGTGAGGACGACCGGTCAAGGTCGTTCGGTCGGTCATGCCGCAACACGCAAGAAGGGCCTGTGCGACCATGTGTCCTTTTTGGAGAGGGCATCCATGACAGCCGGGTATTTCCAACCTTGTCTTCAGCCGGATCGAAGTAGGCTCGAAGATCGAAGTAGGCTCCGCCGTCTGTGCTGAATGTGCGGATTCGCCAGCTGTTGGGTGACAGGATTTGGTGTTGCTTGACTGATGGGAAAGTCGTGCTGAAGTCATGCCTCGTGTGCTTTGCTTCACACTCCAGAGCAGCATGAGCTCCACGAATATAAATCCGGTCGGAATGTGTTGCAATGCTTCCCCCGTTCCGAAAATCCCACCTAAGTTTTTGTGTTTCATTTCATCACAGTGCCAAATATAAGCCTGAAAACGTGGTCACTGCCAGGCCATTGCCGCCTGCCAACATCGAACGTTTTGACCTATGTTGTGCATCATAGCAAAGTTATCAATTACCGAGGGGGGATGGGATGTTGCAGACGACTTCAGGGAGAAATCTGTTAAGGTGTGCTCGGTCGTTTTACTGTGTCTGTCAATTCACGTCGCGAGTTGAGATATCCGGCTGTATGCTGTACGGAAAGGAGATGTTCGATGTGGTTTCGCTCTGAAACACTTTGTGGTTGATGACGCTTGAGAAAGTCAGTGGTGTACCGAGAAAGTAAAAATGTAGACATTTCAGTTATTTGCAGGAAAGGAAAGGTATATTGGATTGAGTGTCAGACGGCTCGTGTGAAATTTCGCACTGGAATTGGGTGCATGTGTTGCGTTCACTGCTTGTCATGTGCCGTTCAGTGGCACGTGTGTACATTGGCTAGCATCGGTGGCGTCCGACCTTTTACCGGGCGCCAGAATGTAACCACCACGCTGGTGTGCCGGCAGATGCCACACTGATGTGTGTGTGTGTGTGTGTGTGTGTGTGTGTGCGTGCGTGCGTGCGTGCGTGCGTGCGTGCGTGCGTGCGTGCGTGCGTGCGTGCGTGCGTGCGTGCGTGCGTGCGTGCGTGCGTGCGTGCGTGCGTGCGTGCGTGCGTGCGTGCGTGCGTGCGTGCGTGCGTGCGTGCGTGCGTGCGTGCGTGCGTGCGTGCGTTGCACCTGTGCCGGTAGTCACAATGTCGGCTCGGGTCACATACTGACTGTGGTGTGCCGGCAGGTGCCGCTGTGTGGTGCCACACTGATGTGTGTGTGTGTGTCCGTACCTGTGCCGGTAGTCACAATGTCGGCTCGGGTCACTGACTGTGGTGTGCCGGCAGGTGCCACACTGATGTGTGTGTGTGTGTGTGCCGTACCTGTGCCGGTAGTCACAATGTCGGCTCGGGTCACTGACTGTGGTGTGCCGGCAGTTGCCGCTGTGTGGTGCCACACTGATGTGTGTGTGTGTGTGTGTGTGTGTGTTTTTTTTGCCGTACCTGTGCCGGTAGTCACAATGTCGGCTCGGGTCACAGACTGACTGTGGTGTGCCGGCAGGTGCCGCTGTGTGGTGCCACACTGATGTGTGTGTGCCGTACCTGTGCCGATAGTCATAGTGTCGGCTCGGGTGGCGGACTGACTGAGATGTGCCGGAAGGTGCCGCTGTGTGTGTGCCGTGCCTGTGCCGGTAGTCACAGTGTCGGCTCGGGTGGCGGACTGACTATGGTGTGTCGGCAGGTGCCGCCGCCCGGCGGGCCGCAGGTGCGGTTCAGCATCGGCGCTGGCGACCGACAGGCACTGCAGCCGCCCCTGTCGCCGACCATCCCCACCACGGGCACCTCTGTCGCGCAGCTGTTCACCCAGCTAGGTGAGGCGAGTGGTGCCGTCTGAGGAAGGGGGGGGGGGGGAGCCGTCCCCACCGTGGGCACCTCTGACAACTTAGTGAGTCACCGGTCCCCGCTGGAGCAGGAGATGGGGCGACCGTCCCCACCGTGGGCACCTCTGACAGCTAGGTGTGTCACCGGTCCCGACTGGAGCAAGAGAGGGGTGACCGTCCCCACCGCGGGCACCTCTGACAGCTTGGTTAGTCACCGGTCCCGACTGGAGATGAGTCGGGGAGGCGGGGGGGAGGGGGGGCTGAGACCACCTTCTGGATTAGTGACGAAGTCCAGCTGGGATGGCTGGGGTCGAGTGGCGATCCGCGCAGTACCCGCACCGCCGTAATACCTGGAGTGTCTACAACCGTACTGCCCGCCGGACTGAATTACCAAGTCATTGCAAAATAACCAGCCTATGTGTGCGTAGGTAGCGTGGTCAGACGGCACATGGGACCACGCATCGGCGATGAAGCCAGGTGTGGTGATGAAGCGTGGTCAGTTGTGGCCGAAGCGGCCTTGTTGACGAGCTGATGCCGAGGCGGCAGCTTGGTCGACCACTGCGCCTGGTGTGCTGCACGTGGTGAGGCGCGCTGCTGTTCTCTCACCGCTCGGTGGCACTGTCCGGCAGGCATCAAGAACGTGATGACCATCTTCAGTGCGGCTCTCACAGAGCACAAGATCCTGGTGCACTCGTGCTCCTACTCGCGCCTGACCGAGGCTTGCCACGCACTCACCAGTCTCATGTACCCGTTCAAATATAGGTATGGTCGCCTTGTTGTTGGGTGCCGGATGCACGTCCAGCTGGGTGCTGTGTGCACGTGCAGCTGGGTATTGTGTGCACGTCCAGCTGGGTATTGTGTGCACGTCCAGCTGGGTACTGTGTGCATGTCCAGCTGGGTACTGTGTGCACGTCCGGCTGGGTATTGTGTGCACGTCCAGCTGGGTACTGTGTGCACGTCCAGCTGGGTACTGTGTGCACGTCCGGCTGGGTACTGTGTGCACGTCCGGCTGGGTACTGTGTGCACGTCCGGCTGGGTACTGTGTGCACGTCCGGCTGGGTATTGTGTGCACGTCCAGCTGGGTACTGTGTGCACGTCTGTCTGGGTACTGTGTGCACGTCTGGCTGGGTACTGTGTGCATGTCTGGCTGGGTACTGTGCACGTCTGGTTGGGTGTGTATTCCGGGGAGTTCTGCATGGATTGTCACCTGACCACTGTTGATCCTGCCACTGTCTCTGTGGTGTACGTTTGATGTTGGTCAACACTTCCACGCTGTCGGACGGTGCTCTCGGTGTAACGACATACATGTGTGCTTCAAATACATTTTTTTCCAGCACTGGCGCATTAATATATATATATATATGCATTATGTAATTGAAGTTCAAGCTTTCGTGGTTCTTTCGGTAGTTGGTTGCCAGTTTGTATTTGCTTTCATCAGGTTTCCCGCATACAGACGTGGTTGATACCGATACTAAGCAGTATTCCCCTCAGCAGCGATAATGGTGTTTAAGCTATCGACACACATATGAAGCATTTATGTTCTGGTAAATGGTCTCGAATCAGCTTTGTAGATTATCGCGAATGATTCGTTGTCGTGTTTGTGGCGGTGAATGTTGTGGCTGCATTGCTCTGTATGTCGCCACTCGACCTTGCATCACTTCTCCGCTTCAGAGGTCTGGCCGTCCATCCAGTACCTTAGTAATGCGACTTCTTCGTCGATACGGCTCCTTTAGGGCAGCATGCTGTGATTATTGTGGTCACCTGCCAAACACAAATCCGGACATACAACACCACTACGACATACACACCACTAATGTTCATCTCCACCGTATATATGTTGTCTTCCACTTAACCTGGCCCAGGTTGTCGAGGACTATGTATATTATAAATCAAGTATTTAGACAAGAAATTGGATATGTCTGGGCATCACTCATTTGCACTGTCGACATGCGGTCAATGTTGTGGTCACCGGTGTGCATCACAGTAGATGTGTATCGCACGTACCGGCTACGGCCGGCTGCCGCACTGGGCCGCCGCCAATGCTGTTTATTTTGGATCTACTCGGTGTATGGCATTCAATATTATTATAGTGATAAATGCAAGGCGACATGTGACTGCGTTGGGTTGTGGAGATTGTGTCTAGAATATTTATGTGCGCTAATGGGAGATTCAACGCCCATTGTTGCTCTGTGGAGTCTTGAAGTAGGTACGTTTTGAAGGTCAGTTTATTATTATATATTTGTGCTTCATCTTGTTGGATAGTGTTAGCCGGATCCACTGCATGCAGTGTCCAGTGTGTCCGGTGTATGCCCCAGGTATTGGGTCATTTGGTATGATTATGTTGCCTCTTACGCACAACGTGCATGCAATTCAAGAAAATGCAACTAAAACGTCCTAGCGGTGAGGTCCTAAGTCAATGATCAATGACGTTGATTTAGGTTAATGAAATTCACCTCGGATCAATGACCTTGATATATCCGAAAAATTAGAGGTATGCATCGCGTGGGCACTATGACGGCATGCAGGTAATATCGCAAGTCTCAATAGACAGCTCATCGGACTCTGAAGAAGCTAGGAAGCTAGGGGGAATTTCACATTCTCTGAAGAAGCTAGGCGGGAATTTCCGAAGGTGCTTTTCCTTGACGTACCTTACGTCAGTGCACTGGCGTAACCTGGGTTCAATTTCACAGATAATGTGAAATTGATGATTGAAAAGGTATCCCATGCTCTATCATTGCACCGATTCGTTCTCCGTTGATTTTTCTAAAACACGAAAGTTGGGGCGGCCGGATGGTCCTCTCCCCTGCCACGACGCGTGTTGTGCAATGTCTGAGCCGAGTTTACTTCAATGGTACAATATAATTATTGCATTGCACAGGACATTTTGCAATGTGAACTGATTGTACCAGTGGATATTGTAATGCCCCTCTAAACGTGAAGGGATACGCAGCTCGCCAGGCGTCGCCTGCGATCGTACAGCAGATGTGGCTGGCTGGTGCGCGGCTGTCGTCGTGCATCCTGTCGTGTCTCTGTCGTGTCTCCGTCGTGTCTCTGTCGTGTCTCTGTCGTGTCTCTGTCGGCCGCACCGTGACCACCGTCCTGCCGGCCACAGCTACGTCTACATCCCCGTGTTGCCGTCGTCGCTGCTGGAGGTGGTGTCGACGCCGACGCCGTTCCTGATGGGCGCGCACACGTCCGCCCTGCACAACCTGCCCGACCTGGTGAGCGCCGGCCGGGAGGTGGGGGGTGCGCGGCTCGCGCCAGGGCTCGAACTGCGTGTGTGAAGTGGCGTTGGATGCGTGTTGATGCGCCGCCACTGTAGCGTGTGCGTATGTCAGGTCAGGTCAGGTCGGCTGCACGTTGCAGCGCACTTACACTGCGTGACAATTGACAGCTAGTTAACTGGAACATTCTCTCTGGTGGTAGTACTGTATGCACATCTCGTTACGACAGGGCGTCGCGCGTCCATCTTATGACCTACCACTCCATGCGCAATTATCACATACGATGTCAACGTTCGTATGACCCGACCTAACCCCCGTGGACGTGATCGTGACTGACCTGGACGACGGCAGTGTGCGTGACATCTGATTCCAGCTGGACGTGATCATGGCTGACCTGGATGGTGGCAGTGTGTCCATGACCTGATGTAATCTGACCTGACCCCAGCTGGACGTGATCATGGCTGACCTGGATGATGGCAGTGTGTCCATGACCTGATGTAATCTGACCTGATCCAAGCTGGACATGAGCATGGCTGCCCTGGACGGTGGATGTGTGTTCATGACCTGATGTAATCTGACCTGACCCCAGCTGGACGTGATCATGACTGATATGGACGTTGGCAGCGTGTCCGTAACCAGCTCTGACATGGCCCAAGCCGGACTTGATCGTGGCTGACCTGGACGGCGTCAATGTGTTCGTAACCTGACCTGCCCCAGCTGGACGTTATCGTGGCTGATCTTGGTGGCGTCGGTATGTCTGTGACCTAACCTGACCTGCCCCCAGCTTGACGTCATTGTGGCTGCCCTGGACGGTGTCAGTATGTATGTGACCTGACCTGACCTGACCTTCCCGCAGCTGGACGTGATCGTGGCTGACCTGGACGTCAATATGTATGTGGCCTGACGTGACCTGACCCCAGCTGAACGTGATCGTGGCTGACCTGGACGTCAATATGTTGTGACCTGACCTGACCTTCCCCCAGCTGGACGTGATCGTGGCTGACTTGGATGGTGTCAGTATGTCTGTGACCTGACCTGCCCCCAGCTGGACGTGATTGTGGCTGACCTGGACGAGGTCAGTATGTCTGTGACCTGACCTGACCTTCCTCCAGCTGGACGTGATCGTGGCTGACCTGGATGACGTCAGTATGTCTGTGACCTGACCTGACTAGACCTGACCTGCTCCCAGCTGGACGTGATCGTGGCTGACCTGGACGACGTGAGTATGTCTGTGACCTGACCTGACCTGACCTGACCTGCCCCCCAGCTGGACGTGATCGTGGCTGACCTGGACGGCGGCAGTGTGTCGGTGCCGGAGTCGTGCAGTATCCCGACCATCACCGAGCCGGTGCGCTCCATGTCGCTGGGCAGCCTGTCTCAGGTGCTACACCCGGACCTGTACCGGTCCGACCACGCCTTCCCGCAGCCCACCAGACCATCCCCGCCACTGGTGAGATATGGCGCGCCGGCGGGTCACGGCAGGCAAGTCCGACCGGGACATTGTGCAGTGCACGCTGCACGTGTCCTGCAGAAACATCCAGTTGAGGGGCTCCGTGGTCAGTGATCAGCTAATGGTTCGTCATAATGCCTGTCATCCATCATGCTGCATCATCAGTCTGCGTCGCCGTAGACTGCCCAAGGGATGAACGCAGGTGACGTTCTACTTTCATTCGCCTGGCAATGCGACTACGGCAGTGTTAAAATAATGGTTTTTCGTTAGGTGTGAGATGTCGAAACGAGGATAGTCGGATGTCGAAATGTGTCACGAAAGTATGCCAATCAAAATATCATTTCAGTTCTTCAAACTCAATTTTGAGCCAATAGTGTACTCATAAGAGCATGTTTTTCGTTTAATTTGCGGGACGTCTAATACAGGGATGCCTATACCAACGATAATGATTGCGATACTATGCTATCAGCAGATGGCATTGCTTAGCAGACTTCATCATACATTTTCTCTGTACCTGGAATTGTGTTACGAGATGCTTGTGTATCACAGTCCATAATGTTAAGCATAAGCATAATACGAATTACTTTTAGAAATCAGTCACGGAGACTTCGTAAGCACAAATCACCATGCATGATATCGATACTTCCTTGGAAAGGATGTCTATTCAGTGCTCAGAAAGTGGTATATTCCACCCTATTTCACGAATAATTTATCACTGGACTACGGGCACTTAATTGTGACATGGATGGAATGCAAGGGGGGGGAATGCCACAAGAGAAGGATCAGGAAAGGTGGAGGATGGCGGGGAGATAGATGTACAAATAGAGGATAGCGAAGGGAGGGCGGGGTGTGCAGGACGATAAGAAGGCAAATGAAGCCGGGGATGACCAGGAGGGTGATATAAATCATTATCATGAGAGATGGACAGGTCATTAGACCAGGCGAATGATCAATTCTGGTCGAAGCGCCCTAAAGCCCAAATAACTAACTAGCTCATTAGACCAGGTTAATTATTTATTTATAAGATATTTAAAATATTTATATTAAAGAGGAGTGGAAAATCTTGTCTTTTTTTATTCTATGCTGACATTAGGCTGTATTATGACCTTACGTTGGCCGTTTGTCTACATTGTAAACTGAAAATTACCTGCGATTAAGTCCAGTGATTAAGTAAATTTTAGCTTCTGGGCGTCCCTCAACGACAGGTGGTGGGCAAGACGTTGTCCGATAATGGTCCGTGTGGGGAGCTAGACGTAGTAGGGGACAAGTAGTCTCGGGGTAAGTTGCCCGTCTCGCAATTGAATGATTGTGGGCTCGAGTCTTGCCTGTTGCTACGCTTCGCCCGCGACCAATCGGCGTGAGAGATTGGCGACGCTACATGACTCAACGATCGACGTGTCGTAAAACCATTAGCCACCAAGCTAGACGTATCCTTGAGCGATCGGCCCCGTAGGAACCCAACGACGTAATCAGCTGCTGCTGAGCATGGATGGCCCGTGACCGATCCGGGCGGAACACACCGCGCTCCGTCCTCAGTGCACGCACGCGTGACGACCCAACCGTTACGCGCCTGTCATTACCGAGCTGGTGAAGCTACGCAGCTGTGTCGTGCGTGTCGGTGACGGGTGACGGGTGACGATGGCGGGTGACGCGGCGTGTCCGGCTTGGCCGCCGCCAGATCCTGGACAAGGAGATCCGGGCGGTGTTCCTGCGGCTGTTCGCCCAGCTGCTGCAGGGCTACCGCAACTGCCTGACGCTGATCCGCATACACCCGACGCCGGTGATCACCTTCCACAAGGTAGGGCCGGCTGCGCGTGGCGCAGTGCTGCACCGAGCCGTCCCAGTCGCGTGGCTGGCAGCGCGAACTGGCACTGCTGGCAGCCACTGCCGCCTTCGAGATGCGATAGCGGCCGATGGATGCTGCTGTCCTCGCTCAGTGAAGTTGTCGCTTTGTATTGTTATGTAGGTACAGTAATGCAAGCGAATGTTTAATACTATTGCAGGCGTTGTGTGACCAACGCAGTCGATTGGTGCCAAATGCGATGCGAGCCCAACTGACAAACCAACCAATCATTGCCATTGCGGTGCAGGTTTCGCGTTGACGTCCGTTGCACCTTCCGTTTGTTGTACCAGTCCTGTATTGTTAGGTGGCTCATCCATCTCGAGGAGTTTGTGATTCCATATTCTTAAAAAAAAAAAAAAATGTATGAATGTGCAGAGCTGATGTTATTTGCTTCCGTTTTTATCTACCCCTCGTGATTGCTAGCGGCTCAGATCCCCTTCCCCCCCCCAGAACGTGGTATGCGTGTTCCAAGGCAAAATTCCGTTGCATAACCTCGAACCGCTGCTGGTCTTCCACGTCATGTAGTTTGACGGCGTCGCCACGACAGTTGATATGCATCTAGGACTAAATAAATACCGGCGCCGTCGCATGATCCAACATTTTCCCGTCCAATGGCGAAAGAACCCCATGTGGCGCGGTCTGACGGTCGGCCCGTGCTGACCGCGCTGCGCCCGTAGGCGGCGTTTCTGGGTCAGCGCTGTCTGGTGGACTGCTCGTTCACGTGCCGCCTGCTCGACTGCATGTTCTTCACGGCTTTCATCACGGAGCGAGGTCCGCCGTGGCGGCCGTGCGACATCTTCGACGAGGTGTACTGTAACATCGGCGAGCAAGTGCGTCAGGAGGCTACCGACCGCTCCCTCACCGTCAAACACCTGCAGGTGAGGGGACCGCGCACGCGGACAGCACCTGTGCGTGTTGTGCCGTGCACCGTGTCAGGTGATACGTGACGTTCGCATGTGGGTGAGGGAAGAGCTTAGGTTAAAGTCTGCCCCGGTGATATACGATACAAGGTGATATAGCTCCCGCCCACTGGTCGCACCGTTCGCTGGGGCTATCGCGGCTCTCGTCACCTGGTACATTCCCTCACGGAAGCTGTCGTAGCTCCCGTCGATGTGGAGTGTCAGTTCCGAGGGGCTGTCGCAGCTCTTGTCGACTGGTACATTCCCTCACGGAAGCTGTCGTAGCTCCCGTCGATGTGAAGTGTCAGCTCCGAGGGGCTGTCGCAGCTCTCGTCACCTGGTACATTCCCTCACGGAAGCTGTCGTAGCTCCCGTCGATGTGAAGTGTCAGTTCCGAGGGGCTGTCGCAGCTCTTGTCGACTGATGTGTCCCTTCTCGTGAGCTGGCGCAGCTTCCACCAACTGATGTATTGCTTCCCAGGCGCTGGCGCAGCATCTGTACAACAACGAGAGCCCGTCGCAGCAGCCGTACGTGGAGAAGATCCCGCGGCCCACCGAGGGAGCGTACCGGCGAATCCACCATCCCGTGTTCCCGACCATTCTGCCCGAGGCCGTACTGCGGGTTATCAGCGAGGGCATGAGCAAGACCAACCTGAAGCAGAGGTGGGTGCCGGCGAGGAGGCTGCTACGGTGGCGAGGGGACTGGTGGTTGCCTCCTACCCACGGTAAGAGTAGAGGCGCACCTGCTGGCCCGCTTTCGCTGCTCGATGGAATTCGCGTGGAGATGTTTTTGCTGTTTTATATGTTGCGGCTCATGTTGGGACAGTTTGAGGCTTGTGCTATATTACATGCGGTATCGGAAGCACTGGCGTATTAAGGAGAGACGAGCGCTATGCCTCCGTCCATGAGCCGGACAATATGCACTTATTTTAATTGAAAATTAAAATGCAAGCAAACTGACCAGGTTTTTACCTCCCCTTGATCCCTTGCCACGATGTCTGGATACGCCGCTGATTGGAGGTAGTGGTGTTTTTGCCCGTCTGATGCATGCTGAGCTTGCAGCGATCTTTTTTTTGTCGTGCCTCTTCGCGTTTGGCATCAGCAATTTGAGCCGACTAGCAGATGTGATCCCCCGTGGCGTTGTCTCACACCGATCTTGTTCTCCAGTGCCGCGGCCGGCGAGGGGTAAGCCCTTGGTCGCCGTTGTGTGCGCGTGTGCCGGCGTGTGTTGGTCGCATCTGCTCGCCCCAGGAGACGGGCTGTAGCCACTCATGTGTGTTGCCTGTCACTCTGGGCTTGGCATTGTGCCGGTCCACCGCCTGTCACTGTGGTGTGTGCGCACGGCTAGCTGGGGACCGCAGTATGCGCTGCTGGCACACGGAAGCATGGTGCAGACTGGTCTGTAGCTAGGCTGTGCCGGCGTGTCGGAGCGCCTCGTCTCTCCGCTCTGCTGCGAACGGCTTCTCTCGGACTGGTCGGACCCTGCTCAGCTCTGCGGGGATAGTTGTTTTGTGCCTCACATCACTGGTTCATACACCACCTCTGTCGTACAATATCTCAGCTGCCGACCCGGTTCACGTTTATCACTGCTGAGCTCTGTGGGGATAGTTGTATTGTGCCTCACAGCACTAGTTCATACACCACCTCTGTCGTACAATATCTCAGCTGCCCGCCCGTTTCACGTTTATCTCTGCTGAGCTTTGCGGGGATAGTTGTATTGTGCCTCACAGCACTAGTTCATACACCACCTCTGTCGTACAATATCTCAGCTGCCCGCCCGTTTCACGTTTATCTCTGCTCAGCTCTGCGGGGATAGTTGTATTGTGCCTCACAGGACGAGTTCAGACACCACCTCTGTCGTACAATATCTCAGCTGCCCGCCCGTTTCACGTTTATCTCTGCTGAGCTCTGCGGGGATAGTTGTATTGTGCCTCACAGCACTAGTTCATACACCACCTCTGTCGTACAATATATCAGCTGCCCGCCCGTTTCACGTTTATCTCTGCTCAGCTCTGCGGGGATAGTTGTTTTGTGCCTCACAGCACTAGTTCATACACCACCTCTGTCGTACAATATATCAGCTGCCAACCCGTTTCACGTTATTCAGCCGAATGCCTCATCCTCCACATGCGTACGTGCACACTGGCACCTCTGCCACTCGTGTGCACGCGTCGTCTCTGCCTTCCACCAGTGCACCGCCCCGCACGGACCAGCTTCAGTGTTGACGTGGTGACGTGGTGACGTAGTGACGTGGTGTGGCCGGTTTGTACTGTTGACGCCGCCGAAGAGCGTCGGAGCGTGCTGCCTGGGCGGTCTGGTGACGTGAAGACGCTGGTGGTGCACTCGCGTGCAGTGTCCACTGCACGCGACTACTCTCCGGCGGAGGTTGCTGGGTGCATATAGCATATAGCACGCAAGCCCCATCGCATGGACCGAGCGTAGGACGTGGCGAGTAGACTGGGGTAAGGTACCCGTCTCCCAACCGAATGGTTGCGGGTTCGAGTCCCACCTGGCGCTACTCTTCGCCCACGACCAATCGACGTGAGATATTGGCGACGTTGTGACCCAACAGTCGATGCGTCGTACAAACAATAGCCAAGCCAGCCAAGGACCGAGCTTACGACGGTTTGGTAGTCGATGCGTCGTACGATTCATGGAGCCAGTCAATCAGCCAGCAGCCAGTCAGTCAGCCAGGCGTCCAGCCAACCAATCCATCAGCTAAGTGGGTTCCAGTCCGCCGTGCCGTTGTGTGTGCGCCGTGTACGTTCCCCGGCAGAGTCTCGGCTCGGCTCGCGCCGCCGGTGTGTTCGTTCCCCGGCAGAGTCTCGGCTCGGCTCGCGCCGCCGGTGTGTCCGTTCCCCGGCAGAGTCTCGGCTCGGCTCGCGCCGCCGGTGTGTCCGTTCCCCGGCAGAGTCTCGGCTCGGCTCGCGCCGCCGGTGTGTTCGTTCCCCGGCAGAGTATCGGCTCGGCTCGCGCCGCCGGTGTGTCCGTTCCCCGGCAGAGTCTCGGCTCGGCTCGCGCCGCCGGTGTGTCTGTTCCCCGGCAGAGTCTCGGCTCGGCTCGCGCCGCCGGTGTGTTCGTTCCCCGGCAGAGTATCGGCTCGGCTCGCGCCGCCGGTGTGTCTGTTCCCCGGCAGAGTCTCGGCTCGGCTCGCGCCGCCGGTGTGTTCGTTCCCCGGCAGAGTATCGGCTCGGCTCGCGCCGCCGGTGTGTCCGTTCCCCGGCAGAGTCTCGGCTCGGCTCGCGCCGCCGATGTGTCCGTTCCCCGGCAGAGTCTCGGCTCGGCTCGCGCCGCCGGTGTGTTCGTTCCCCGGCAGAGTATCGGCTCGGCTCGCGCCGCCGGTGTGTCTGTTCCCCGGCAGAGTCTCGGCTCGCGCCGCCGGTGTGTTCGTTCCCCGGCAGAGTATCGGCTCGGCTCGCGCCGCCGGTGTGTCCGTTCCCCGGCAGAGTCTCGGCTCGGCTCGCGCCGCCGGTGTGTCCGTTCCCCGGCAGAGTCTCGGCTCGGCTCGCGCCGCCGGTGTGTCCGTTCCCCGGCAGAGTCTCGGCTCGGCTCGCGCCGCCGGTGTGTCCGTTCCCCGGCAGAGTCTCGGCTCGGCTCGCGCCGCCGGTGTTTTCGTTCCCCGGCAGAGTATCGGCTCGGCTCGCGCCGCCGGTGTGTTGGTTCCCCGGCAGTATCGGCTCGGCTCGCGCCGCCGGTGTGTCCGTTCCCCGGCAGAGTCTCGGCTCGGCTCGCGCCGCCGGTGTGTTCAGGGGCGCGCCTGACACCGTCTGTCGGCAGGTTGGCCGCCATCAAGCCGCAGCCCAACCGGATCGTGCCGATGGGCCCTCACGTCTCGACTGCGCAGCCGGACGGACGGCAGATCGTCAACAACTCGGCGCGCCGGCTCGAGGTCAGTCGCAGTGCACGCACGGGTGTCCAGTGCACGTGCCACGTGACCAATCCAGCGGCGCAGAGCGAGGTCCAGGCCGGCGCCGCTGCACATGTGGAGCTGGTCGTCCTGGACGGCCAATGTTCCGGTTTGTTGAGTGTTCCGCTGCTGGTGTATTTTAGTTCATGTCTAAGAAGGCGTAATGGACGCATCGACGCAGTACATACGCCTAACTCGGGAAGGTTGACACACGTGATAGACACGACCACGCAACTGGGCGCAGCTCTATGGAGGTCATGGAGATTTAATTCCTCCCTTAAATTACATCGCGTGAGCATCGACTGGGGGGGGGGGGGGCACTCTTCGAAAATCTTGTGGTTCTTAGAATTTCTACCTATGCAGTTTGGTGTGTCCAGTTATCCGTGTGTCTGATACCGGAGATCTTAAATTTGTACATTAATAGCGCAATCGTGAGAATCAAAGAGACTACTGCGTTGTGGCAAGTTTAAAGGGGCGCGGGTGGAGCTGGACGCACGTGTCATGAAGTTTTTCTGGAGTGGGATGGGGTGGCTGGTGTTCTGCTAATGTTTTGTTCTCAATTCAGCCCCTTTCACCGTGGGCTACGACTGGAGTGGCGTGCTTAACCCCAGCCCATCTGTCACCTCCCAGTCCTTAATCAGCCTCGTCCCAATCGGCCTGCCCCTCACATTCTCGCGCCCCCCCCCTCAGCTAACCTCTCATCCTGCAGTCTGACCCCAATATCGTACTCCTCCGATCTCACCCAGTGTGACATGACCCGTATCTGACCCGGCCTGACCTCACCTACCACCTGCAGGTACTCCGCAATTGTGTCAGCTGCATCTTCGAGTCGAAGATCTCGGACGCGCGCAAGTCGTTCCCGGCTGTGCTGCGCGCGCTCAAGAACAAGTCTGCCCGTATGGTGCTCTGCCAGGAGCTGTCGCAGCACGTACTCGGCAACAAGGCAATCCTGGACAACGAGCAGTTCGAGCTGGTGGTGCGCCTGATGAACTGCGCCCTGCAGGACGACTCGGCCATGGACGAACACGGCGTGGCGGCCGCCATCCTGCCGCTGGCCACCGCCTTCTGCCGCAAACTCTGCACCGGCGTCATCCAGTTCGCCTACACGTGCATACAGGTGGGACGGTGCTGACTGGTGGTCAGAGCCTCGGCAATTGAACGGTGAGGTAAGCGGAGCGCTGAGCTTCCTTTGTGTTGTAGTTCGTTCTGAAAGATTTGTTTTCTTCGCCACCTTTTTGTTGATTAGTACTGGGACAGGGATTTCTGGAGATGACTGTAAAAAATGAAGCCAGATAAAAATTGCGCCGTGAGTGAAATTAGTTTCGATATTAAGAGATGAGGCGAAAAACTACGCCTCGCATTTTGATGTGTAGTGCTGGCTGTCAGCAGTGTGCCATTTTGATGTGTAGTGCTGGCTGTCAGCAGTGTGCCATTTTGATGTGTAGTGCTGGCTGTCAGCAGTGTGCCATTTCACCCAGCATGTCATGTTTTCACAACAAACACTAGCTAGAGCATTCACTAACAAAAACTCCGTGCAATTATCTCCTATACCTCAAGTCACGATTTATGTTTTCATGATTATCCCCGACTGCGGTGCTGCAGTTTTCACTTTGTAGATGAGGTAAACGACACCACCATATGAAATGCAAATACCGCCGTACGAGAGATTGTCGGCATGGCATGTCGTGTTACATGCTTTGTTCCGCTTCCCGACGTGCAGGAACCGCCAAGTTAGCCAAATTACACAAGAGACTGCAGACTTGTGTGTGGCTATTAATAGTTCACATTTCTTTTGAACAATTTAAGTAGTGCATGCACTTGCCCTGCCACCGCTAAACCTGTTCGGTAGGTAACTGAATTTTCGACCATTTTGATGCTTAGATGTAGCGGACAAAAACTGTTCTCAGCGGAATGATGGTCATAGTGTTGTTTCGCTGGTCTGGGGATTAATGTTCTCATCACACCTTTTAGATAAGGTGCAGTGCTTTCTTGAGCATGATTAAAAGTAAGAAAACATCGTAAAGTAACATTATGCGCATATTACAACGTAAAATAGAACCGAATTAACACTGATTAGCTATAGATATTTCGGTCACGGGTCTTCGTCAACAGTATCTATTTAGTTTCAAAAACAAAAAACATGCGAAGTGTACCTCGTGATTCCTTGCAGTGATCTGCTTTCATTCTGACATTTAATAAATATATACATACATGTAAAATACATACACACTCGCAGCATAAGCCCACATCAAGATGCCCATAATTCCTTTACGTTCACATCAGTTCCCGGTTCAGTATACCACGAACATTAGTTGATCCCTCGGATGCGCAGTCGGCTAATCCGTTACAGAGTGATATGCTCCGTTCTTTCGTCTCCGAGTGTGTGTTGTGTGGTATATGCTGAGCCTCACCAAGTGGTCCGTTCCAGAGACGTTAGCTAATATTCTAAGCAAGGGGACCCAAATTTCGCCCCTTGTTTAGAATATTGTTTAGTGATGTCAGCATACCACACACTCGGAGACGACAGCACCGAGTTGCCACTCAACTGTGACGGATTAGCCTACTGCACCTCCGAGGGATTAACTTACTTTCATGGTATGCTGAATCGTGAGCAAATGTGAACGTTAAGAATTTGTCGAAATCTTGATGTAGGCTTTTGTTCCGCGTGTGTATGTGTTTTACTGGTATTTATATGTTTATGAAATGTGAGAGTGAAGGCGGATCGCTGTGCTGAGTCAAAAGGTACACTCGGTGTGTTTTTTGTGGGGGGAGGGGGTTGAAACAAAATGGTTACTGTTGACGAAAGTCCGTGGCCTAAATATATCCCGTTTTATTGCTGTTCTATTTTACGCTGTAATATGAGCATAAGGTTATTTATGTTGCTTTCTCGCACCTTTTAAGAGAAAAGAAAGCAACGTTGTCTTCAACGCATGTTATGATTACTGAATGTTGTAGAGGGTCAGCCTGGTGCATCAGTACCTGTGTTTTGCCACTTATTTTCAACTGGCACTATTGAAGCTATTTATTGTACCTAGCAGCTGCCATGGCCAGGGTCGGAAACACTGGGCACTTCTGGACGTACTCTCCGGAGAACAAAAATCGTATTATAGTCGATTATTGCACGCTACCACCCGACCGGCCTGCTCGCTCTCGTGGTAGGGAGCCGTGTGGCGACCGTTCAAGGTAGTTCGGTCCGCAACGTGAAAGAATGGCCTATGCTCCCACTTGCCCCTCCGGAGTGGGTTGCCAAAACAGCCGGGTATTGCCAACGCTGGCCAAGGCTGTCCATTTCAGACCGGGCAAAGCTGCAGCACACCCTCACTGGCGTTCCCACACCAACGCCTGTCTGAGTCAGTCTGTCCGGTTGCGACACCGACCGCCACCGCGTACTGACACAGCCGTGTCGCCGCCCCACTGCAACCAGTCTGTCCGGCCGCAGGACCACATGGTGTGGCAGAACCTGCAGTTCTGGGAGCAGTCCTTCTACCGAGACGTGCAGCGCGACATGCAGCGCGTGTACGCGCCGCGCCAGGAGGGTCGCTACGGCGTCATAGACGCCACCGGCGCCCAGTTCGGTGTGCTGCAGGAGCGCGTCGACCCGGCGTGGAACCGCACCTCGGGCGAGCCGTCGGCGCTGGAGCTGGCCGCCGACCAGCTGCGCATGCGCAGCCAGCTCGACGACGGTGAGAGTGTGGTGGTCGGGGTGGTGTGATGGGTGAAATGTGCGGCAGTGACAGCTGTAACTGCCATGTTTGTGTTTGCTCTTGTAGCTAGTTGGCGTGGAGTGCAGGGAAGCTGTGAGGTGAACGCAGTGGAGGACTGCGGGTGATGAGTGGATGGTGTCTGAAGCTGGTGAGGAGGTGAACGCAGTGGGGGACTGCCGGTGCTCGGTGGATGGTGTCTGAAGCTATAAAGAGCTGAAAGCAGTGGGGGATTACCGGTGCTTAGTGGATGGTGTTTGAAGCTGTGAGGAGGTGAACGCAGCGGGGGACTGCCGGTGCTCGGTGGATGGTGTATGAAGCTGGGGAGGAGGTGAACGCAGTGGGGGACTGCCGGTGCTCGGTGGATGGTGTCTGAAGCTGGGGAGGGGGTGAACGTAGGGGGACTGCCGGTGCTCGGTGGATGGTGTCTGAAGCTGGGGAGGAGGTGAACGCAGTGGGGGGGGACTGCCGGTGCTCGGTGGATGGTGTCTGAAGCTGGGGAGGGGGTGGACGCAGTGTGGACTGCCGGTGCTCAGTAGATGTCTGAAGCTTGGGTGGAGGTGAACGCAGTGGGGGACTGTTGGTGCTCAGTAGATGGTGTCTGAAGCTGGGGAGGAGGTGAACGCAGGGGGAGGGGACTGCCGGTGCTCGGTGGATGGTGTCTAACGCTGAAGAGGAGCTGAACGCCGTGCGAATGATCCGTGCGGAAAGCTGTCAGGGAGGTAGCCGCCGGGGAGGGGTGGGGCTGTTAACGTTGGGTGTGAGAAGTAGTTGGTGGTGAATGTGACTAGGGATAGTGGACGGAGGAGTTGGCCATGGGTAGCATGCTGTAGTTGCTGGCGAATTGGGAGGGGGATGAATAACGTACACTGCGGGTGCATTGAGAAGCTTCGCCACACTCCTCTCGCATTGGAATCAACCAAGGTGGTGGAAATCAGCTGTGGTGGGCGTCATTTCCGTTACGGTGTATTTTGTCCCGCTGATGTTGGTCGGCCATTTTCACGGTCTGTGTGTTTAATTGTACAGCTGATATTGGTCATCGGTCATCAGCTGCTGCCGCTCAACAACGGGCAGCTGATACTGTCGCGACGGCTGGTCCAGCGGCGCTCAGCTCTGCGTCAGCTGGTGCCAGATGTTGACCTCTGTCCACCCGAGAGTAACTCATACTGAGTCGCCCTGTCCACGAGTTTGTCTCGTCCACTGACGGGCGAATCCCGCCGGCAGCCAAGCTGCAGGAGCTGGTGATGACTGAGGAGTCGACCGTCTACAGCCAGGCCATCCACTTCGCCAACCGCATCGTCTTCCTGCGGGTTCCGCTGGACGTGGCGTCGCACCGGCAGCGACAGCGCGTGCACCCCTACAACGAGCGCGAGAGCAACAGCAACAGTGTCACCAACAGGTGAGCAGTGGCCTGGCGGTCCAGCCAGCTGACGGTGTGGGCCGTCGTCCGACACCCGATCAGGTGTCGGTGAACTCAGGGCGAGGGCTATCTGAGCCACGACAAAACCCACCCAGCTGAATCGAATGTTTGATGTCCTCCAAAACTGATGCAGTGTTATCGAGGACGGTGTGCTTTAATTGTTTGCAATAATTATTTGTCCTTTGTTCACTTCTTACGCGCGCCGTACACTGTTCGAGTGGTGTTGCCGAGTCTCAGAAACAGTAGTGTATTTTCAGTCGCCTGATGCTGTCCCGTTCCTCCCGGATGGGTTTGACTCCGTCCCGACTGGTCGGCAGTCCCGACCGGTCGGCAGTCCCGACCGATACCGGTCGTCACACAAAAACACGTCCAAACACCAAACTTTTAGTCCGGATAAAAGGTGACAGATTGGCGGTGACGCTGAGCTACAATGCTGCGTATAGTCAGTGCCAAATGCAGGAGCAGACGATGTATGATTTGCATTGTATGAATATTATGTTTTGCTTCCTTTCATTTTGTCACGGCGCCTATCTTGGACAGTTGTGTATGAGAAATGGATCGACATCTGCTATCTAACTCGCTATCAATAAAACAAACATGTCTGCTGTTTATCCATATGTCTGTGTGTGTGTTGTCTGCCTGCCTGCCTGCCTGCCTGCCTGTCTGTCTACCTTCCTGCATGTCTGCCTGCCTGCCTGCCTGTCCGCTGCCTGTCTGTCTGTCTGTCTGTCTGGCCGATTGGTGTCGGCGTCTGTGACGTCTCCTCCTCCTCCTGGCTGATGACTCAGACATAGTTCGTTCTGGGAACATGTTCCGCTTTCTGAAGCGCTAAATGGTCACGCTTTGGTCGAAGCGCCCTTAAACTCAAATAACTAACTAACTCGGTGACGTCTTCGCAGTGTGGCTGACGCCGAGACGGACAGCATGACGGCCGAGTCGGGCTTCGAGGACCAGGAGGTATCGTCGGCCGGCGTCGAGGTGAACCGCTTCGTGTCGCGCTTCGTCGACAAAGTGTGCACCGAGGGCAACGTGACGTCAGAGCACATCCGCCAGCTGCACCAGATGGTGCCCGGCGTGGTGGCCATGCACATCGAGACCCTGGAGGCGGTCAGCAGGGAGTCCAAGCGGCTGCCGTCCACCAAGAAGGTGGGCGCGGCGCGTGCCCGGGCGGGCCGCCGCGGGTGGTCAGCCGTCTGCGGCGGGTGCTCTCATTTGCTCGTGTCGTGCCGTTCAGCTCGGGAGGATGAGGCAGAGCTCGGGTGGATTGTGTGCTTGCTCATAACTTCCGCGTTGGCCGCCACGTCATCAGTCTGAGCGACATGTGAGGCAACGACCGCTCTGGAAGTGCAGGAGCGTGCTCTGCTCCTTTTCGGGTTTGTCTTCTTCAAGATGCCAATCTGTGTCCCTAATTTTCCTTAGTCGGGTAGTTATTGATACCCAGCTGGGAATAGATTTCGACTCTTGTCTCCCATTAGATTTAACAATTGTCCACTCCCACCTGTCTCCGTTATATTTCTGAAGTAGTAATCGTACTGTGTAGAGTACCACTTTAACAAACTAATGCTATTTTTTGCCTCATTCGCATTCGACCCTATTCCATACGGCTACACTAGTACATTGATATGCAACGTACCTTGATTATTATTTGTAATTTCCTCAACATGTTCATATTTTATCCGCATCTTCATCAATAATTATCTGCTCGTCTCACAATCGAAAGGTTGTGGGTTCGAGTCTCACCTGTCGCTACTCTTCGCCCGCGACCAATGGACGTGAGAGATTGGCGACGTTATATGACTCAACAGTCGACGTGTCGTAAAACCAATAACCAACCAACCAACATCAATAATTATCTAATCAACACCGTCGTTCAAAGTGTATTTTCGTACCTTTACAATTACCAATGCTGCTCACTGGTATTGTTTCTCAGCAGTGCGCACCGGATTACCTATCAATGGCGCTCACTGGACCTAAACGGCTGGCGCGTTCTATTTTGAACAATACGTCGGGTTATTAACTCTTTATGTATCCCATTGGCTGGTGGATGTACTCGCCCTTTCACTAATTGACACATGATTGACTGTCGACGTTGGGTATTCCGAGTGGTCTCGTGCGTGTCGAAGTGATGCGTGTGTCGTGTGATCAGTGCATGTGGTCCAAGGTTCGAAAATAGGCTGCTCCTGGATTGTTGGCATCCCAAACATTATCATTTCCAGAAAATTATCCTCTTATTTTTCTTATTTTGAGGTTGTATGACGCTGTTTACAATGATGATAATCTGTGGTCAGGTGATCAAGATGCACTAGAAAGTGCAAACTGAGATTATGATGTCACGATTTGAAGACAAAATATCCTCTCCATGTTCGATTACCCCAAAATGTCATCTCCACTTTTAGGACTACAAAGCGCAATTCTAGCCCTGATCTTGTTAGTGTAACGTCATCGCCTCACATAGCTGCGCTGACCAACATCTCTGACGTTGACCATTGTGCGACAGCCAAAGATCCTGTTGCCGTCGTTGTTGCCTGGCGAGGAGCTGCTGATGGAGGCGGTGCGGGTGTACCTGTTGCCCGACGGACGGGAGGAGATGACCGGCCAGCTGGGTGGCCCCGCGTTGCTGCCCGCGGAGGGAGCCTTCTTCATCACCAGCTATCGGCTCATCTTTAAAGGCACCCCGTGCGACGCGTTCGGTGAGTGCGGACGTTGTCGCAGCTGTAATGACTAGTTGTAGCTGACGACTATAGTGGTAAGTGCTAATAGTAGCTAGAATGTGTAATGGTAAGTAGTAAATATGGCAGTCGTGATAGTTGACAATAGCTGTGTGTCCGAATTAGAACTAGAAACTGTGTTATCCTAATTCTCCCTTCTGTAGTTGCTAGCTCGAACGCTTATGCTCTGCAGATCTGGGAATTTCAAACTATCAATACAATCCTGGCTGGGAGGCGCAGTGCAATACTCGTGATAGCTGGCGGTAATTGTTGACCCCGAGGCACAGTGAATCGGCCGATGAACAACCGACGGCTGGCTGCCTTATTGGATGCCGTTAGAGGATTCTGGGAACGAGTAGTCTAGGGGTAAGTTGCCCGACTCACAATCGAGAGATTGTCTCACCTGTCGCTACTCTTCACCCGCGGCCAATCGGCGTGAGAGATTGGCGGCGCTATATGACTCAACGGTCGGAATGTCGTAAAACCAACAACCAACCAACCAACCAACCAACCAACCTTTAGAGGATTCTTGGTGGGGTGAATGAGAGCCAAATCCCGCAAGGTGTGTCCGAAAGAGGTATTAGGTAGCAGGTCAAGGTGTTACCACGCAATACACTGCTGCCGTTTCCGACGGCAGGTTAGCTGGTGAGATCAATTTCCCCAATGGGCACTATGTGAACAATGCACTCGATGTGCCCTAAAGCTCAACTAACTAACCAATTTGTACATCCAGACAGGGCAGTGTGTCCCTACCTGATGTCGTTCTCACATGTCTGCCGCCCGCATCGCATGCGATCGCGGGCTGTGTGTGACGTCACCATGGCGTGATGGGTGCTGACGACGTTGAGTGTCGTCAGTATGTCATGCCATAGTGATCTGTCTGTAGTCAGCGAGCTGGCAGCCCCGCGTCGCAGCGTGTCCAAGTTCACGATTTTATCCATCGAGGAAAGAATGTAATACAAATTTCATATTGCGGTAGCTTTCCAATCCTGAGCTATATGTTTTTTTTTGTTTTTTTAATTGGAATTTAGACCTATTTCGAGGTGAGTAATCAGCTGAACGCGATTCCACTTCAGATCGCTATGACAAATACTTCGCGAATAATTTGTTTAATTTACATCTTGTCGGTTTTGTTATCTTGTTTATTTGTTTGATTTGTTTGTAGTGTTTTATTTATTTAGTTTGCCTGACGTCACTATAATGCTTGTTTGTTTTTCCAGCAAGTGAGCTGACTATCGTGAGGTCGTTCTGCCTCTCGTCACTGACCAAAGAGAAGCGCATCAGCGTCCAGTACCTGGTGCATCTGGACCAGTGGCTACAGGAGGGCCTTCAGCTCCGCTCCAATACATTCCAGGTGAGCGACTGCCGATCACACTCCAGGTGAGCGGCTGCCAATCACACTCCAGGTGAGTGGCTGCCGATCACACTCCAGGTGAGTGGCTGCCGATCACACTCCAGGTGAGCGGCTGCCGATCACACTCCAGGTGAGCGGCTGTTGATCACAATCCAGGTGAGCGGCTGCCGATCACACCCCAGGTGAGCGGCTGCCGATCACACTCCAGGTTAGCGGCTGTTGATCACAATCCAGATGAGAAGCTGCGATTATAGCCAGTGTTGACAAGATGCTGGCATATACTAGTTAGGGGACGAGTGGTCTAGGGGTAAGATGCTCGTCTCACAATCGAAAGATTGTGGGTTCCAGTCTCACCTGTCGCTACTCTTCGCCCGCGACCAATCGGCGTGAGAGATTGGCGACGTTATATGACTCAATGGTCGACGTGTCGTAAAACCAATAACTAACCATATACTAGTTAATACCAGGAACCTGGCTAAAAAGAAAATAGTGTCAATACATCAACTATGTGCAGTAGACCATGACCGGAATGTGCTTCCAGATTCTCTGGACCCATTCTAGGTTCTCTGGATCCAGATATATAAGGACATCGTGGTCTGCTACTGGTTTTGCCCGATAATGGTGTTTGGCAGTTAATGCACTAGCATGACAACAACTAGTTTTGCCAGCATTTTGCCAACCCTGGTTCCAGAGCATTCTATGGGAGGAGCTGCGGACGTAGATTCTCACTCGATCACTGCCACTCCCTGTCATGGACTATTATCGAGATGTGTCCATCTTTTTCCTAGGCAAGTGGCAGGCAATGTAGAACGCAACGCCGAAAAATATACTACGAGCCATCAAACAACGTCCGAGACGATGGAGCTCGTCCTGTCTTAAACGTAGACAGGAAGAGGTTACACTGTGTCGCATCCGCATGGGGCATACTTATGCCACTCATGATTGTTTGTGATGCGGCTGCGATAAACCTTTGTGCTCAAGATGTCTTGCACTACTCGCCGTGTTTGGTTAGATGTAGTATGTCGTGCACTACTCGTATCCTCTTTTGCTGATGAGCGTAGACGTCATTTTGGATTTGCACAGGTAGATTCGCTTAGTGATGTTCTGTCAGGTACTTCTTGCAATGTCCAACCGGGACGACTGATAGACTTCCTTTCTGAAGTGTCGTTCTCGACGATATATACCTATCAATGATATGCATTTTGTCAAATCTAAAGCACAATAGCACCAGGTAGGCGATGCAAACATTGAAAGGCTCAATGCCTCATTTAACCGCATTTCTATGACTAACTGAGTTACGGGCGCAATATGACCATAGTACAACTACCATGGTCATATTGGCGCCCTAAAACCCAAATCACTAACTAGCTGTGGACGTAGTATGTCCCTAGTGAGGAACTCGTAGCAAACAATAAACGAGCTATGGATTGAGGTCGACCATGTGGGGAGCGATCCAGACCTACACATATCACGGATGTGCTTCTGTATG
The DNA here is from genome assembly GCA_034440615.1 of Ashinkailepas kermadecensis. NCBI lineage: Eukaryota > Metazoa > Arthropoda > Thecostraca > Neolepadidae > Ashinkailepas > Ashinkailepas kermadecensis. Next base: position 97,312 of record JAOTOM010003935.1, on the reverse strand, counting down.
CCTGCACACCATCTTAGCGATGAGCTTCTGTGAACACCTCTCAGTGTGCAGGTCAATGACCTGGCCAACTCGCCACTCAGGCTCGTGCTGCCTGGCTCGCACGGTCCGCGCCCGACAGACGTGTGCTATCGCTCGCTGGCTGTCGCGCTCCGCCCAGCCCGACCCTGACCAGCCCGACGCGCCCCCGCCCTGCAGCTGATCAAGCTGGCGTTCGACGAGGAGGTGACGGCCGAGAGCATTGAGCGGATCAAGAAGCAGATACAACGGCTGCGCGCGCCGCCCTCCATCACAGAGCTGTTCGCCTTCCGTGGCCTGCACTTCGTCACCGCCAACGTCGGCAGCAAGGACAAGCAGAAGAATGCCACACTCCGGTGGGTGGTGAACGCGAGGCTCACACCGGGATAGTGTCTCTCTCCTGTTGTGGTTGTGCTGATTGGCACGCGAGCGGATCGTTGGCTTGTGTTGTATTTTTGTATCGTAAACCGCCATTGGTTTATGTGATAATTTATAATGTGTGTGTCAGGGCGTAAAAGACGTGTGGGACAGTGCGAGTTGATGTGCATTGCACTCGGTGGTGCGACGTCCCAGCCTTCTCCGCTTACTATGAACTCACGGAGTACTGCATTCCACAGTGTACTGGAAACGTGACCGCTTGATCCTCATCTGAAACCGCCCCAAACGATCTGGTCTAATTGCTGTTCTGTTCTGCGTGCATCCGCTCATATTATTTATGATCTTTGACCTATCCTTTGTGGCCTAACTCCCCTGACTATGGCTATTGTGTGTGTTCTCTGTCTGGGGCCGTACGCTGAGACCACAGCTCTTGCTTGTCACCTCTGTCCGAGACCGTCGTGTGCGGTCTCTGTCAGAGGCTGTTATGTGTGGTCTGTTCGTGGCTCACCGCCACCACCGCCAGCCGGATCCAAAATCTACGGCGACGCAGTCTGGCTCGCGGCTCCAATTTCCTCGGCACGCTTCGTCGGGGGGCCACACTCCGCTCTCTTTCAGGTCAGTTCTGCCTTCCGCTTCCGCCTTTCCGTCCTCCCCCAGCTCGCCTCTTTTTCTAAAACCCAAATCACTCACTCACTCTTCGACCCCGCCCCCACCACTGATGCTTACCCTGCATCTGCCTCCGCCACCGCCTCTGCTTTCTCCCCGCCACAGCCTCTGCCTCCACCACCACCACCTCGCACCCATCATCACCACCACCACCACCACTACCTCACACCAACACATAGTCCGCAATTTCCCGTCGTTTCATCCACACATGCGCCCGCCCCTGCTCCGCTTCCGTCGCTGACGCTATCGCGGCCACCGCTCGCTCTTGCAGAGGCTTCGCCAAGAAAACGCTTTTGCGAACGGCGCGCAAGGCGGGCATCAAGTCGAAGGCGTCCAAGCGGCAGAAGTACGTGCTGTCGGTGGACGGTCTGCGGTCGATGACGTCGCCTGGCAGGCTGAGTCTGCCGCCCGCCGATAGTCTCGAGTGTCTGCCGGGTCATGACGATGAGTTGTCGGGTGAGTGGGGCATCTGTCCGCTGTGTACGAGGACACCGACGAGTTGTCCGATGTGTGGAGCTGGACAATGTACGGCAGTTGGCGGTGCGTGAGGTTTGCCGATTACTGAGCTGCGAAGTTGTCCAACGGTGGAACGGAGGAAGGTCGTCGATGGTTGTTGGGTGTTAGTGCCGTGTGGAGATTGAGGTGTGGGAAGCTGAGGTTATAGCAATCCGGTGATTAGTTGAGTACAGAACAGGTGGAACGTTTTCAGCCATGGACGCTGAATGACCATACAGACAAGCACGAAACCAAGTCAGTGAATCATTGAGACGCGATTTTGATTGTCGAGCAGTGCACTGTCAAGAGTCTCGTAGGGGAGGGGATTGAGTATAGAATTAAATATAGTATAGCAAAAGCAAATTGTCCTATGAAGAAGGGACCCAGTTTGCCCAGCTGACCACTCCTGGCTACGCTGACGACATCGAGTTACAATTAATGAGATGGATAATTAGCTGGTGCAGAAATATCAATCAACACTATAGTAAAACACTACATAGAACCACATGAGTGTAAAGCTAGGTGTCCCTTTCCTCATCTGGTAATGCAGTATTCAAATGAACAGAACAATAATACAAGCGACGTTTGCTGGTCTCCATTTTCACATGTGGGAGGACTAGATTAGTGTTTGGCAGGTAATTTGCCAGATACTTGTTAATTAACGCTGGAGTAGAGAAGCTAGCCTGTGGCCATGTGCGGACCATGGCCATGTGCGGACCATGGCCATGTGCGGACAATTTTGTGAGGGAAATTTGGAGACTAGTGTTGATGCAGCTGAAGGGTAGTGCGCCAGGAAAGGTCAGTACAGAAGTGCGCGACAGGTTCAGATATTCGTCTGCCGGATATGACACGCAAAGGGAAACGTAATATTTTTCAAGACTTAATGACGAAGACTATTCTTCCTCTCAGCAACTTCCAAGAGCAGCCAAGCAGTGGCGATTGTGTCCGATGACCAGGATGCTGATGATGTTAAAGCAGTAATGCAGCAACACGTGGGCCAGTCCAGTGGGAATGTTTTATGCCTGGCTGAAGATACTAACGAGTGAGAGAAACTTTGTTAAAACCTTAGTAGCTTTGTTTTGTTGTTGTAGCCTTCTGCGTTCTAATTTCTTAACTCGGAGTCAGATGTGCTTTTAATTTCGATTTTTACCATGTCCAAGCCCTTTTACAGACCATTTTACAGCTGCATCCACTGAGCTAACCAGGCGGCTGGCTTGAAAGCGCGGGCTGTGTAAACACTGAAGGCATTGCCCCTCTGACGATTGGCAGACAGAAATTCTACTGCGCCGCGTTTTTCCCCTCCCTCGCTGGTCGAGCGGCCCTATAGGCGCCTTAACTAGTTGGTACGATAACGCAGGACGATGCCCTATAATTGGGGCGGGGTGGCCGAGTGGTTAAGGTGTTGAGCTCTGGATACCAAGTCGCGGGATTCAACGCTCGCACCACTGGAGACATTATCCCTCGGCACCCCTGCGATCCCTCGGCCCACCGGCGAAACAGTGTGGGCGGGCAGCGCCATCAGCCTTGATCGTACATGGAGTGCGTCGTAAACTACCCAATAAGCAATAAATAACTATGTTCTATGGTTGGTATGGGCATGTGACGTGGTGTGTGGTACCTGGTGTGGAAAGAGTGCTAACAAACCGAATACTGGTGTTTCGGTTGTGAACGGAACAGCCGTTCATTACTCCTCCGGGTAAAATGTAAAACCAATCGTGCTGCCGAACATGCGCCTTTTTGTACCCGACATGAGGTAAAAACCAGTTGTCTTCTAAAGTCCAATGTGACAGCTGTGTTGACAGTTGTGTTTTACTGCTCGCTGTAGCTGAATGGTGCCGGTTGTCGCATAGTTCCATATAGTCTACCTCGCCAGCTAACCATACGCCTTGCTGGAATGCCAAACCAGTTGTAGGGACTGGGTCGCTACTGCTTGTTTTTGCTGCTGCTGCACGCGGCTGTCCGTCGCGTTTGTATGACATGCGTTGACCTGTTTTTGTGTCACGCATGCTGTCCCTAGCCGTGGATGATGCGGAGGAACCGGAAGGTATGTGTGCAAATTAATAGCCCAAATCTCGATACCTGTGTGCAGGGTAGTGCAATAAGTGCCTTGCTGAATGGTGCGAATTCAGTAATGCAAATTTCGCTGCATTGTGGCCGCTTGGCCCATAGCGAATCACTTAATGCCCTTAGTCATGATTCACTGGCCTCATAAAATTTGGTCAACAAATTGCATGTTAAAACCTTTTTTGCTTTCTTTTGCCAGGATATTAGGTGTTATCGAGACCCACAACCCGTCAAGTTGCTGCACTATATGGCTGTGGTGCTGCTAATCGGTTTCTTCCTTTGCCTAGTTTCTTTTTTGGCCGCATTCTGCGACTTCATTCTGAGTTATAGTATCTGTGTCCTATTGGCGATGATTCGAGGCATGTCATAATGTTCGTGGTCCAATTTGAATGCGACTCGCCGCAACCTCGGTTCGTCTATCTCTCTTCGTCTCCGTTTCCTTCTTTGTCTCCGTCTCTGTCTCCGTCCCCTGGATCGCGGTAGCTCAGTTGGTAGGGCGTTGAACTTTCGATCGTGAGATCGTGGGTTCGAATCCCACAACCGACACGGTTACCGAGTCCACCAATCGCCAATCGGTGTGAGAGGTTGGCGACGTTATACGACCTAGCAGTTGAATGTATGTAAAAGAACCCAACTTTCTGTCGCCGTCTCCGTCTCTATCTCCCTCGCGCACTCGCAGACGCATTTTGTCCCTACCGTCGCGCCTCATCTGCCTGATGTTCTCCACTAATCTGTCTGCCCGCTGCAGGGCATTTCCCATGAACCTGAGCTCTTTTCTAGTGGACATCTTTTCCTGTTAGACGCTGGCCTTGCGGAGCGCTATCCCCGCTGCCCCAATCCCATTATGTGGCACTGACAGCGGGCCAAAGTCTCCGCCGACCTGACCTGACCTGACCTGACCGGGTCTGATGTCTGCTGACCAGTGGTGGACGAGACGGAGGTGGCCAGTCAGGCCAGTTCGACGCATCTGCAGACAACGCCTGTCGAGTCCGTCTCAATGGAGAGGCTCACGGAGCGCAGCTACTACAGGTACCTTCCGGGCCAGAGGCGGGGTGGTGAGGCGTGGCCGTTGTAGGTAGCGTTTCACGTCAGCGGAGCGTGGCCGCCGGGGGCCGTAGTGGCAATGTCTTGGTCGTTGTGTCATTGATGCCGGTGGCACTGGCCGGCTGTATGTCGCTGTCGATGCTGGTTTCAGGTCGTCTGCGCTGGGTGTAGATCATTGCCCACACTGGGCACAGGTCACTGGTTATGCTGGGTGTAGATCACTGTCCCTGCCGGCTGTATCACTGGTTATATTTGCTATGGTTATGGTGACTGTAAGCTATTGTTTATACTAGGTGTTGTATTTTGGTAATTTTTGTCAATGCTGTGTGTAGACCACCGTCCGTGCTGGCTGCAGATCACCGTTTTCACCGGCTACAGCTCTGATTATGCCGACTGTAGGTTATTGTTGATCGTGGGTGTAGAGCGTTGTCTATGCTCGGTGTAGGCCGCTGACACCGCTATTGCTCTGTTTCGGCAGGGACTGGCAGCGGCTGGGACTCGGGCACCTCAACAGCGCCACTCTGAAGCGGATGGAACCCTTCCGGGTAACTGCCGTCAACAGCTCGTACACCGTCTGTCGCAGGTAGCTGCTCCTACCCCGCCTGCCCGCTGGCCCACTCCTGCCGCGCCTGTCGCACACACTCCAGTGTATCCGTCCTTGTCGACGGATTACGCCATAGCACGTTGAAGTGGCTTCCTATGACCACCTGTACCTGAGGTGGCGGCAGGCGCGTATTGTCCCAAAGTGACCACTCGTGACTGTCTGTGCCAGGGACGGTAACGGGTGCAGTTCCTCCTGCAATGACTATCCGTGATTGTCTGTACCAGAGACAGTAGCATGCGCAGTTCCTCCTGCAATGACTATCCGTGATTGTCTGTACCAGAGACAGTAGCATGCGCAGTTCCTCCTGCAATAACTCGCCGTGACTGCCTGTGCCAGACACAGTAGCAGGTGTGGTTCCTCCTGTAATGACCCTCCGTGACTGCCTGTACCAAAGACAATAGTGGGCGCAGTTGCTCCTGCAACGACCACTCGTGACTGTCTGTGCCCGAGATGGCGCCAGGCGCGTGTCATCCCGAAGTGACTACATAACTCTCTGTCTGCCCGTACCTCGGGTGGCGGTAGGCGCAGTTGCTCCGCGGGTACGTGGCGTCTTTTGCTGTTGTGGGGCACCCGTTGCCGGATGGCTGCTTTGTAGGGCAGCAGGCGGCCCCAACACGGCGTGGCCACGTGTGGGCCGCGCTCACCACCCGCTGACACGTGCACAGCAATGGCGTGGCATCGCTCTCCACCGCGCTCGGCAGGTTCTTCTGCCCACGTCTGCCCGCGATAGCTGCACCGTGTGGTCTTCGTTAGTCGAGGTGACTCGCTCTAGCCTATGACAGCCTCAGCGGCTGTCTGTCATCAGTGACATCGTATGCTATGTTAAGTGACGTATATCCCTTCATCAGTGATGTCATGTGGTTACCATGAGTGAAACGTTTGACCTCGACCCGCGGCTTTGTGTAGCGTCACCGGCGATCCTTTAAGACGTCGATCAAGTGACTCGATCAGCATCTTGTGACCTCGGTCAGTGGCTCGATGTGACCATCAGTGACCTCTTTGGACCTTAACCGATGACCTCATTGGCATCGCATGAGCCCTTCCGGCATCCATCAATGACTCCATGATGCGACCTCGTATGACTTCCCTTGACTGCCTCAACGGGCTACGTGACCTCGGTGTGACTTCGTGTGACCTCGGTGCGACTTCGCGTGACCACCACAGCTACCCGGCGCTGCTGCCGCTGCCGTGCCACATCAGCGACACGTCGGTGGCGAAGGTGGCGCGCTGTCACCGGCACGGCCGGCTGCCGGTGGCCACCTGGAAACACCCCCGCACCAAGGCGCTGCTGCTGCGCGGCGCCGCCTTCTACGGCAAGGGCGTGCGCGGCATCATCATGGCACACCAGGCTTCCAGTAGGTGGTGAATTATACCTACACGTCACATGTATGTGTGACGTTGGAACGACGTGAAGCATTAGCTAGCGGTCAGTGAACTCTGGTGCCGTGTGGGTTCCTTGTTATTTAACGCATTATGTAATATTGAGATGATGGTACACACGCTACATTTAGAGTCTTTTTGCTGCTTATAATAAAGTTTTGATTACGTATAACGTGATGCCGTGCGTACGCCGTCCGCATTGCGTTAGAAACGGCCACAGCTGCAGGCAGGTGTTCAGGACGACGCGGTATGGTTGTGTGCATGCGTCTCGCCCAGCTCTGTAAGGCTGGCATGTTAGCGAGGTGGGAAGTTCGGTGTGATGTCACAAAAAAGATGACGTCATATTATGAGCTTGCCATCGATAGGTGATATTCGATGGGAGGGTGTGGGGATGTGAGAGTGAATGGTGCTAGGTGTCCAAGGCCACGTCAGAGTCCCATCCCACGGATACACCAGACACTGTGTACCCGTGCACTGGCTCGCTGTTAGCCACATTTGTGTGGTGGGTGTCGACGAGATCGATCGGTTGAGCAAAATGGAGAACACTGGCGCACAACAGAACATTGAACTCAAAGTCCCAAAGTTTGTGTCCCAAAGTCTTGTTTCTATTGGGGTGCCTCATTCGGTTTGTAATCAGTTGATTCCATTGGAATTTTCGGCGTTCAGCTCCCCAAATGATGGCACATTCAACGACGACCTCAGCGAGGCAGCCTGGCAGAGAAAATAACCTGTAGCTTTCGGAATCTGTTTGTTTTGCCATTCCTCAAAATGTAGGTCGTACAATTCTAAGCAGCTTTTTCCCAGAGCGGATCTGTGTGGTGCGCCCTGCCGCGGTGGACGTGACTCAGCGGACTCTGCGTGACGTGACTCAGACGTGACTCAGCGGTCTGCGCTGGCCGGCAGGCTCGTCGTCCGACACGTCCGTGTCGCTGGAGCAGGAGAAGTACATGGCGGCCGTGGTGGCGGCCACGCCGCTCTCCGTGCTGCGGCACGGCTCCTCGTGGGGCATGTCCGACTCGTCACTGTCGATCGACTCGCTGGTGCTGCAGGCGGCCTCCGCGCAGCCCCAGCCGGCCGCCGGCTACCCGACCCTGACGCCCGAGATGGCGCGCCACGCCAACCCCTTCTCCAAGGCCATCAACACGCTGCGGTAGGTGGCAGCGCTGGGCGGCGCCTGTGGGCCGGGACGGCGTGGCTCCGGTGGAGTTGCGGGCGCCGCCGCATTGGGGAACACGCAGGGTGAACGTGTCGAGAGCTCGGCCCCCGCTCCAGCGAGAGATGAGCGTCAGACAGGAACAAAGTCACTGACCCGGTGATCCAGTGCTGTGATCCGCCACGGGCGGTGTCCGAGCTCACTTGGTTGTAATCGACATGTAGGGTGGATGCCGGAGCAACGCTTGGGGTTCAGCGACTAGTGTTTACTACTTCAGCAGTTTAGACGTGGCTTATTGTGTACTCTGACTGGAAGGATCGGTAGCGAACCCCACAACAAGTGGTGTATTCATATCTGGCTATCGGTGAATGTGAATGCCTGCCGTACCACTGATCCGTTCTCACCTGCCTCCGGACGGCAGGAAGAGCAAGGCTAGGTAAGGCGTCGACTTTCGGCTGCTGGGTCCGTGCTCCATGTGCCGGTGTGGCGTGTGGGGTGCTCGGCGGCTGCATGCGTGTCGCTTGCTCGTGCTTCTGCATGACTGCCGCCGGACGTGCGCACCGACCGGCGAATGGGCACGGCTGGCGCTGCGCTGCTCCGGGTGTCGTGCCGTGTGGCTCTCTGTTCCGTGCCGGCACCGCCTGCGCCAGCACTGTCCACCGTCCACACGTCCGTCAGCACCACACGCACACTCGTCGGATGAAAGATAGCGCAGAGGCCCTCGAGGTGAACGTGCCCTCGCCGGCGATCGCCAGGCAGCGTCATTGTTGGTCTCTTGATCTGAGGCGAGACGGCTCGGTTGTTGGTCGTGTGAATCGGTGCACACCGTGGCGCCGGCGCCCTCCCACTCGTCCGGCCCACTCCCACTCGTCCCCACCCGCCCACTCGCACCAGCGTCCGCGGGTCGGGTCGCTGGGCGCACCGGTCAAATTCACCGCCGAATGTGTTGGTCGGGTGGATGAGGTGGTGGTGGTGAGCATTCAGAGCCGAGCTGGGTTCGGTCGCACCTCCACGGGCCTCTGTCCGCCTGCCAGGGTCAGGCCTTCGCCGGGACTGGGTCTTCTCTCTCGCGGCTGGCTAAGAGCTGGAGACTCGAGACGGTGCAAAGACTGACGACTCCTTCCACGACTGCTGTGGCCGTTGTTATAGTTGCACCGGCCGTCACTGTTCCACCATAAGCTGACTGTACATACGGTTGTGACTGAAAGGGCCCCGGTTCCCAGCTCTGCACAATCGCTGACTGTTCAGTTTGCCTCTAGGTGGTTGGGAGTACACTCTGACTGCTGGTGCATTTTCTACATTATCTTGTGGATTAACCTCGCTTTTCAAAACACCAGGTCTCAAATGAAGCCGATATTTTTAGGGGTAGAACTAGACAAAAAGCACTTCAAAAGCTAAAACCTTATACGGTTCAACGTACTTAGCACTGACCTTTAGCAGTGTGCTCTTTCACTCACAGCTGTCAATCGCATCTCAAATGAGGAGCTGTTTTATGGAGTTTAATTATGTCATACAATTATCCTATCTATCGCTGTGGGTATTGATTTCATGATGAGTCGAAGCGGTGCATATAAACGAAGCCACCATATGGGGTACCTTTATACGAGAGGATAGCACAGTATTAAATCAGATATATTTATCGCATTTTTGTTGAATTGCTCTTGTCATACTTGCCTTGTCATGAGGAAACTTGTATATTGGATGACTGGATTATTAGTTTCGTTAACCTAAAGATAATCTGTTCATTTCATTTTCTTCCCAATTATTTTTATGTTGTGTTTTCAGCTGGTCTGGAGACATTTCACATCGTAAGCTTTTTCGGGAAAAGAGCTGCATTCCCTTCAAATATATCGTCCTCCGTTTGGTTTGTAAGTCAAGGTGGCCGTCACCCAATGGCTTCAATTTCAGCAACAGCCGAAATATCTACCGTGCTGTTCCCGTATCCGAGCTCACGTTGAATCCGAGCTAACTTTGGGTGATATTTGTCATGCCACCTCTATGCCATGGTTGAGCTTACTCCTGATGATATGTGGTCAAAGTGCTGAAAATGGCGAAACTTATTAGATTGCTTTTGAGTTACGTAAAATGGCATCACCTGCGATTTTGCCAGCCTCAGGCAAGGGAGTTGCTTTTCTCGCTACTTGTCCGGGAAACGTACTCTCGCTTCCTGCTAGCTTCGGAGGACTGTTAGGATTGTCAGTTTTCCACCACTCAACTCGTCCATTTTTATTCGAGCTGATCGTGTAGCGTGCGTGTTAATCCAACTAATAGCGTTTTGCCTGGAGTTCGCCTATCAACTGACGCGTAGGCTCTTCTAACAGTTGTGTGTCAGTTAGGCGTGGTTTGACTTAGCCTGCGATGCGATGCGATGATGGTATTGAATTGCACTAGTCTGGTTAGGAGTGTGCTAACCAAGCCTTACTGATCTAACTGCTTAGAGTGTAAGGGTGTGATATTAAATGTGTCAGACTTTACAAGCATTGACTTGCTAACATGTGCACTAACTCAAACAGACAGTGTGCGTGGTCGGGACCATGTACCTCCGAACGTGTCCGTGAAGACCGATCCCGCGATCCCCCCCCTTACCCCTCCTCCTCCAACTCCTCTATCCCCAAACTCCTCTATCCCTTCGCCCGACACAAGTTTGTTGTCGTGTGTCTCCAAATGAATGGCTGTTCTGCATCACCAGACGAAGACTTGTTGACCGACTAAAGAGCTGTCCTGTTCGTCGCACTGCCAGCTATCCTGTATCCCGACTAAAGTGCTGTCCTACGGCCGAAAGGTAGTCTTGTTAGTTAGATAGTTATTTGGCTTCGGTCGCCTTCTGAACGGGTGGCATGTGTCTCTGATGTCTGAAGGTGCACGCTGAGCCCCAATCAGAGGTTATATGATGGGCGCTACATGACCAGTGTAGTCGATGCGCCCTAAAGCCCTAATAACTAACTAACTAAGAGGATATATGATTCACCCCCAGGTGAGCAATTGTGTCACGTAATGTGAAAAACTGCTGAGTGCATCTGTATCGCCGACTGAAGGGCTACTTTGTGTCCCCATTTGGAGAGCTATTCTGCATCACCACGTGAAGGGATATCCTGTGTCTCCGTAGGAATGGCTATTATGTACCCTAATGTATCGAGCTATACTATATCACCCCGTGAGGGGCTTTCCTGTGTCTCCGTATGAGTGGGTGTTCTGTGTCCTAACGTATCGAGGTCTTCGCCCGCGACCAATCGGCGTGAGAGTTGGCGACGCTACATGACTCAACGGTCGACGTGTCGTAAAACCAATAACCAACCAACGTAAAGTATATTTTATCACCCCGTGAGGGGCTTTCCTGTGTCCTCGCGTGAACGGCTATTCTGTATTGCAGCAAGATTATTCGGTATATTCTGTATTGTCTTGTGTCGCCTCGAGGATGTGCTGTATTCCCGTGTGAAGGGCTTCCTTGTAGCGCTTCATGAAAGGCTATTCTGCATTCCAGCAAGAAGAACTATCGTGTATCCTCGCGTGAATGACTGTCCTCCATCCCCGCGTGCGGCAATACCCTGTATGGCTACGTGAACGGCTATCTCGTATTTCCGCATCGACGGCTATCCCATGTGTCATGTGTCCGAGTAGATGGGCGCTGTATAACCTAGGCAGTTGATGCGCCCCTAAACCCCAATAACAACAACAATGTGTCCGAGTAGAGTTCTTCTCTTCCAATCGTAGTATTGTTTCGTGTCCCAAGCTGAGCAGTATCAGCACCGGTACACTTCATCTGCGTCAGCTCCGTCGACGAGAACTGTACGCGGTGATGTGTGGCCGAATGGGCGACTGCCGTGTCCCGCCGGCCTGCAGCAGCCGCCCTGTAGCCGCTGTAGCCGCTGTAGCCGCTGTAGCCGCTGTAGCCACTTGGTTTCTTGGTCGCGAAATGATCATGGCTTGGTGGCTGCCCTCTGAAGTCCAAAGTTCAATCAAATCAAGCCCTGTTCCCGCCCGCATTACGACCTTAATCTGGCTGGCCTAGCTGACCGGTGACCCGACCTATACCGCCTGACCCGTGACACCGACCTTTGAGCCCCCTGACCCGGTGGCCGGCGACCTGTGATGATGACCTGTGCCGGTGGGTCTCCGGGCGCGTGCTGACGTCCCGAGCGGGCGACGGCAGCCGAATGACGCGACACGGCATCTGTGTGTGACTGTGCCACAGCCTGAGCGGAGCACCGGGCCACCGCGGCTCCCTTCGACGGGGCGTGGTGTCGGCCGGCGCACTCCGCTCCGCCTCCGCCGCCACCCTCGGCCAGATGGTGCTCAGCGTCTATAAGCCCAGGTCGGCCCCGCCCCCGCGCGCGCGCGTAGGCTGACCAGACCGGGGGTGGTGCACGCGGCGCTGGTGACGCCGTGTCGGCCAGCGCGGGGATTGGCCGGCGCCTCCGGCACGCTCCCGGCCTGATCACACCACTGCAGTGACGTGCTCAGGCCATTGGTGGGCCATCAGGCCATTGGCCGGTGCCCAGTAGCAGCGCCCGTCAGTGGTCACTGTAGCTCAAATACCGCTCTGTACATGGAGCGGATCTCTGCGCGCACACATTTACACACATGCACATACACACACATGCACATACACACACACACACACACACGCACGCACACGCACACCTATGCACATGCACACACCTACGCACATGCACACACCTACGCACACACACACGCATGGCTATATATATATATATATATATATATATATATATATATATATACACATATACACGCTCGTACGAAGGTACGCACCAGACCTAGCTTACATCGAATCTCTGTCAGGTCATAGCATGGTTTATTTCAATTTGCACAGCACGCATGGGTCATTTGATGTCACTGGTCTTGCTCACAGTGATGTGGGTGATATGGCGGGGCACATGTGCGTTGCCCATGCAGTGTACACGGGCATCCCGTGTGGGCTGGGTGTAAAGATAGTGATTCCGCCAGCCCGCCGCGTGCACAGCACGCGTTCAGCATCCGGAACTGCTGCGCTGTCCTCCCCTCGCTCTTGTGTTCGTCTTTGCTCTCTCTCTCTCTCTCTCTCTTGTCGTCTTTCTCTCTCTCTCTCTCTCTCTCTCTCTCTCTCTCTCTCTCTCTCTCTCTCTCTCTCTCTGTCTCTGTCTCTGTCTCTGTCTCTGTCTCTGTCTCTGTCTCTGTCTCTGTCTCTGTCTCTGTCTCTGTCTCTGTCTCTGTCTCTGTCTCTGTCTCTGTCTCTGTCTCTGTCTCTGTCTCTGTCTCTGTCTCTGTCTCTGTCTCTGTCTCTGTCTCTGTCTCTCTTCTCTCTCTGTCTCTGTCTCTGTCTCTGTCTCTGTCTCTGTCTCTGTCTCTGTCTCTGTCTCTGTCTCTGTCTCTGTCTCTGTCTCTGTCTCTGTCTCTGTCTCTGTCTCTGTCTCTGTCTCTGTCTCTGTCTCTCTCTCTCTCTCTCTCTCTCTCTCTCTCTCTCTCTCTCTCTCTCTCTCTCATTCTTGCCTTATATGTCTCTGTTCCTGAGTATATACAAATTGTTTTGCTTGTTGTTCATTGTATTCAATTGGTATCATTATGTTTACCTTTCTCATTCTCTCATTCTCTCCTTATATGTCTCTGTTCCTGAGTTTATGCAAATTGTTTTGCTTGTTGTTCATTGTATTACAATGGGTATCATTTTGTTTGCCCTTCTTGGTTTAACCCGTTGAGTGAGCTTCTTTGCCGGTCTGTCTTCTGTTTATTTCTTGCTGTTCTGTATTTCGTGGCATAGTCATACAATTCACCAACTTCGCCGAGGGTAGAGTGAGCTAGTATGTGGCGCTCCAGCGTGATATTATCCATCGCTCGAAAAGGAAATGTGTTGCTATATGAAAATATCTGACATGTACTTCAAGTGAGTATGTAGCCATTGTTAGGCCGTGTTCGCTGTTGGTTTCCAACGGGAATCATGTGGAACACAATGAAGAGGGTGTCTAGCACGGTAACGCGAAATTCCCCCGTTTAGCGCTATCTCGCCTCTGACCGACCATCCAGTGCGTCTAGAAATCACGCGTTCTGCGTACTCAGTTGTTAAGTGAAATGGTAGCCGAGTTTGGACAATGTCTGCCGGCTGGTGTCGAGTGGTGTCGCTTGCGTGCATTGGTTGCGGATGGGCCTGCGCCACTGACCTCTGGTGACCGCCAGCTTCTCGCCCCGGACCCCCGAGCCGGAGGCGGGTCAACCGGGCCCCGCCGATGGCGTGCACACCTTCCAGAAGGCCAGCCTCTACGTGTTGGGCGACCGCGCGCACGTCAAGGTCCGTGTGTGCTCAAGGCCAAAGTCCGCCTGTTCGCCGGGTCGGTAGTTTAACCCTCATGCGTGCGGAGGGGGTAGCGTCCGCCCGTTCCTGCAGTCGTAGTTTTCCCCGTGTCTGATAGAACACCTGTGTGCCCACATGCGAACTCGTATGAATAACTTTTACCTAGTGAAGTGACAGTTGTGTGATTGGCATTATGCGATCAGCATGATCGTTATGTATCCTTGTTATGAAGACTAATCATCTTACCTAGATCAAAATTACCAAAGTGTATTGTGCCTGAAAACCTCTTCTTGTGTTGTAATACCTCAAGTTATCTCGTTTTCTTGTGGTGACCCCCTCATTGTTTTTTTTTCCGAACTGGGAAGGTTATAAGAAGATCTGTCAATAAATGGAGCGCCGGCGTTCTAGTTGCTGAGTCATGCAACCAGACGTGGCTTATCGGTGATGATCGTTCGGCCTCGTCAGCGAGTGTGAAGCAAGTGCAAGTGATTGTGAACGAGAGTTAGTGAGTGAGTGTTGGGTCTCCGCGGCCATCGTGGGTATCTGTGCCTGCATCATGCTCTAGTGCTATGTGTGTGTCGCGAATGTCGGCGTATTTTCAGCCGCGGTCGCCGCGCTTTCAGTCGGACACATTTCCGAAGACCGACTTCATTCCGGTGGAGTACTTCGAGGTGAAGCAGGTGAAGCTGGCCTTCAAGAAGCTGATGCGCGCGTGCGTGCCCAGCACGGCGGCGGCCGATCGGGACCAGACCTTCCTCAGGTGGGTGGCCCATGTTCGGTGGGTCGGGTCCAGAGCTTCCTAAGGTGGATTTTTAGGGCGGTAGCTGGCGAGTGTGTTATGTTGTGTGTTTATGGCGGTGTGTGACGGATGTGCTGTGCTGTGTTGTGTGTTGAGGGCGGCGTGTGACGGGTGTGCTGTGATGTGTGTACATGATGTTGATTTCATTGATAGTGATGTTGTTTTGAATTATATCAGGAAAATAAAGCCAAACAAGGCAGCAGGACCTGATGGAATTTATGCTAGGGTATTGCGGGAAGCTGAAAAGGAACTGGCAATTCCACTTAGTATAATATTTTGTAGATCAGTTTCACAAAATGAAATTCCAACAGATTGGAAAAGGGCAAATGTAGTTCCTATTTTCAAGAAAGGAGAAAGAGGGAAAGTTGAAAACTATAGGCCAGTAAGCCTCACATCCCTAGTCTGCAAGGTACTTGAATCAGTTATCAAGGATATAATAGTTAGTTTTCTGGAAGGAAACAGATTGATTCAAGATACTCAACATGGGTTTAGAAAAGGGCGATCGTGTCTCACAAATCTCTTGGACTTTTTGAATTTTGCTACAGAACAATTTGATCAGGGAAATCAGGTTGATGTAGCATATCTTGACTTTAGCAAGGCCTTTGACAAGGTACCTCATAAACGGTTAATGATGCAGCTTCAGGTCCATGGTATTGCGGGTAACATCCTAAAATGGGTAGAGTTGTGGCTTTCAGATAGACAGCAGAGAGTGATGCTAAATGGTACGAAGTCATCATGGCAAAACGTTCTTAGTGGAGTCCCCCAGGGGTCAGTACTGGGACCACTATTGTTCATTATATTTGTAAATAACATTGGAACATAGGTGATGTCTCACACATAGGTGATGTCTTTAAAGTCGTTGCTTACGCTGACGACACACAGGCGATGTTGTCATCGAAATTGGAGGACATAATGTATGCCAAACGCCGTCTCGAATCGTGCCTGGAAACTATGTGCTCGTGGTACCGTGTAAATCTTCTCAAGCTCAACCCATCTAAAACGCAATTTGTGATTTTTGGTTCTCGCCAGATGATCGCGCGGCTGCCTACCATCAGCCGCTCTGTTCTTGGATCGGATATTTCACGTGTCTCATCTATCAAAAACCTGGGTGTGACCATGGACGAATCGTTAACATGGAGTGAACAAATTGGCGATATTGCTAAGAAATGTAACCGCATCATCTTTCCTCTAGCCAAGCATGTACGTTCTCTCACAACACCGTTTTCAGTAGAGCGCCCACACCTGAAAACTTCTTTGCGCAACGCTCTTTCATGTACCGTGCTGCAGTTCTTTGGAACAATCTCCCCGAGGAAGTTAGGGCCGAGAATATGCGACTGGCTTTTAAGCTTAAGCTGAAGGAGGCGCTGAAAAGAGCTGTACGTGGGAATGTTTGAGTATTGTATGCATGTGTTTTTAATGTTTTAGTAGCCTCCTGTCCCACCCCTTTTTTAAAGCGTTTTTGACATTTGATACTGAGTATCTCTTGGTACCAATACAAGGATTGATTGATACTGAGTATCTCTTGGTACCAATACAAGGATTGATTGGAAGTGGCCTAAGCAGTAAGGTTTTGAAATTTGCACATGATTTGAAGGTCTTTAGGGCAATAACAGGGCACAATGAGCAGGTCTTGCTGCAGAAAGACTTAGACGAGCTTGTGAAGTGGTCCGAAAAATTGCAAATGAAATTTAATAAGTGCAAAATCATGCATGTAGGTAGGCAGCATATCAAGGCTCCGTACTTGATGGGTGGCCAAGTACTATCTGTGACTCAGCAGGAGAAGGACTTAGGTGTTATTTTGAACACAAAATTTGGGGGCATCAGAACAGACCAAAGAAGCCAGGAAGAAGGCACTAAGAATGCTTGGGGCAATACATAGGAATGTATCATACAAAAGTGAGGAAGTCATCAGGAAGCTTTGCTGTGCATATGTCAGGCCACATATGGAATACTGTGTCCAAGCTTGGTCCCCTAGTTATGAAAAAGATTGTTGGCTTTTAGAGAGAGTACAAAAGAGGGCAACAAAAATGGTGAATGGTATAGGCAACCTGGCATATGAGGAAAGATTGAAGAAACTGAATATGTTTTCACTTAGATATAGAAGGCTGAGAGGAGATCTCATCGAGGTCTTTAAATTTGTTCATGGTCAGGAACAGGGTTATCTCAGGGAACTGTTTGAATTGAGCAGATATGACGCAATTAGAGGTCATCAATTCAAAATTAAAGTTAATCGCAGCAGGACAAGGTTAAGACAGTCTTTCTTCACCAACAGGGTAGTAGAACACTGGAACCAGCTGCCAGAAACCATTGTCAGTAGCAACACACTGAACATCTTCAAAAACAGCATAGACAATCATTATAAGAATAAGGGGCTTGTTTTTCTGTATTCCAGGGAGAGTTGATCGACGCATTTGGTGGACAACTGGTTCAGTGTACAGAGTGCAACCAAGAAGGGCCCTTGTGGCTCATAGTTTCACTGATCTTTTATGTCTTTATGTGTGTTGAGGGCGGTGTGTGACGGATGTGTTGTGCTGTGTGTTGAGGGCGGTGTGTGACGGTTGTGCTGTGCTGTGTGTTGAGGGCGGTGTGTGACGGATGTGCTGTGTTGTGTGTTGAGGGCGGTGTGTGACGGGTGTGTCGAGGGCGGTGTGTGACGGATGTGCTGTGTTGTGTGTTGAGGGCGGTGTGTGACGGGCGTGTTGAGGGCGGTGTGCGGTGTGTGACGGGTGTGCTGTGTCGTGTGTTGAGGGCGGTGTGTGACGGGTGTGTTGTGCTGTGTGTTGAGGGCGGTGTGTGACGGGTGTGCTGTGTCGTGTGTTGAGGGTGGTGTGTGACGGGCGTGTTGAGGGCGGTGTGTGACGGATGTGCTGTGTTGTGTGTTGAGGGCGGTGTGTGACGGATGTGTTGTGCTGTGTGTTGAGGGCGGTGTGTGACGGGTGTGTGACGGATGTGTTGTGCTGTGTGTTGAGGGCGGTGTGTGACGGGTGTGTGACGGATGTGTTGTGCTGTGTGTTGAGGGCGGTGTGTGACGGATGTGTTGTGCTGTGTGTTGAGGGCGGTGTGTGACGGGTGTGTGACGGATGTGTTGTGCTGTGTGTTGAGGGCGGTGTGTGACGGGTGTGTGACGGATGTGTTGTGCTGTGTGTTGAGGGCGGTGTGTTACGGGTGTGCTGTGTCGTGTGTTGAGGGTGGTGTGTGACGGGCGTGTTGAGGGCGGTGTGTGACGGATGTGCTGTGTTGTGTGTTGAGGGCGGTGTGTGACGGATGTGTTGTGCTGTGTGTTGAGGGCGGTGTGTGACGGGTGTGTGACGGATGTGTTGTGCTGTGTGTCGAGGGCGGTGTGTGACGGATGTGTTGTGCTGTGTGTTGAGGGCGGTGTGTGACGGATGTGTTGTGCTGTGTGTTGAGGGCGGTGTGTGACGGGTGTGTGACGGATGTGTTGTGCTGTGTGTTGAGGGCGGTGTGTGACGGTTGTGCTGTGTCGTGTGTTGAGGGCGGTGTGTGACGGGTGTGCTATGTCGTGTGTTGAGGGTGGTGTGTAACGGGCGTGTTGAGGGCGGTGTGTGACGGATGTGCTGTGTTGTGTTGAGGGCGGTGAGTGACGGATGTGCTGTGTTGTGTTGAGGGCGGTGAGTGACGGATGTGCTGTTTTGTGTCGAGGGCGGTGTGTGACTAGTGTGCTGTGTCGTGTGTTGAGGGCGGTGTCTGACGGGTGTGCTGTGTCGTGTATTGAGGGCGGTGTCTGACGAGTGTACTGTGTCGTGTGTTGAGGGCGGTGTGTGACGGGTGAGCTTTGTCGTGTGTTGAGGGCGGTGAGTGACGGATGTGCTGTTTTGTGTCGAGGACGGTGTGTGACGGGTGAGCTATGTCGTGTGTTGAGGGCGGTGTGTGACGGGTGTGCTGCGTTGGATGGGCGACGTCTGACGAGTGTGCCATGCCGTGTGCTCAGGGCCGTGGAGACGTCAGAATGGCTGCCGCAGATACAGCGGATCATGCAGGTGGCCGGCGCCGCCGTGGATCTGATGGACGTCCAGGGCTCCTCCGTCATGCTGTGCCTAGAGGACGGCTGGGACCTAACCGCACAGGTAAGTGCCTCGTGCCCCGTTACTCCTGTCTGCTTCTGGTTCTGCCTTACACTCATGTGAACCGTACTGTCGAGGGGGCTTGGACAAACTCACTTCGAAATATAAAATGTAAGGCACAGAACATTTGATCTTACATACAGACATAAGCGAAAAATACACGAACATTGAACTGTGACTTATCGCCTTTTTATCCTTTTATCGAAAGATAAGAAGATTAGACTTTACTTTTGAATGCGTTATTCGCTGGCAGTTTCCTCAAAAGCACGTCGTAAGTGTAAGCGGCTAGCGATTTACGCAGCCGTTTTCACTTTGCATTACAGCGTTGCGCACAAGGATGGTACGTACCATGCCTGTGTGACTGACTCACATCAATAGAAGTCAGTAATAGCGATTGTTCGATGTTCGATGATTCTATGTTTGACGGCTGTATTTGCCAGCTATGTTTGACGGTTATGTTTGTGGTGGCTGTGCTTGACGGATGCGATTCACGGATGTGTCTCACGTCTCTTTGATTGCAGTGTTTGACGGACGGCTTGACTGGTTGTTTAGCGACGGTGTTTGATAGCCATGCTTGACATCGATGTCAGCTGTACTTGACGGCTGTGTTGACTGCCGAGTTTGACGGCCGGCTGCCGGACAGATCTCGGCGGTGGCTCAGCTCTGTCTGGACCCCTACTATCGCACCATGGACGGCTTCCGCGTGCTGGTCGAGAAGGAGTGGCTCGCCTTCGGCCACCGCTTCTCGCACCGCAGCAACCTGACGCAGGCTTCGGTGGCCAGCGGGTTCGCGCCCATCTTCCTGCAGTTCCTGGACGTGGTGCACCAGGTGAGTGGGCGTTGGCCTCCGAGCTGCCGCTGACTGCCGCCGGGGGAGCCGGCTGGTCGGATGGTGATGACCTCGTCTACCATGTACCTCACGGAACGGTGTGGGCTACATGTTGTTTGTCGCGTCGTGTGGATGCGGGCTCGGCGTTTCTGGGCTCCGAGATAGGTTTCTCGCCGCACCGCCCAAGTCCAATTCTAGCGACGTGTGGAACACGTTCAGTGGCGTCATACTCAGTTCCCGAGCGTTGGTCATTGGTTTTACGACACGTCGACCGTTGAGTCATATAGCGTCGCCAATCTCTCACGCCGATTGGTCGCGGGGAAGAGTAGCGACAGGTGAGATTCGAACCCACAATATTTCGATTGAGACGAGCATCTTGCCCCTAGACCACTCGTCCCCTATAGCTCCCGAGCGTGCAAGGCTTCTTGCTTCCAGTTGTCTGGGTGCTCCAGGTGGTGTTCCTTGGCTGATGACCTCGTGCGTCCCTGCTACACCACCACATGTAGTACGGCTTCACCATTCTTCGTCGCTGACGACTTGCTCCATTCTTCGTCCCACGTGATTACCTGTGTATTCTGTGCTTTTGATACACCCTCTCAGCCTATGGTCAGTCGGAGTCATGCTGTGGATTTTACACGAACCATTTTTAGCGATTTGTGGTCCAGAACCGAGGATGATTAATGAATCGGTGGCTTCAGGCCAGAGCCATGCTCCCAATTGCAGTCGCTCTGACATGCTCTCCCGTTTCGCACTCTCTCCGTGCAGATTCAGCACCAGTTCCCGCTGTCGTTCGAGTTTAACGACTACTACCTGCGTATGGTGGCGTACCACACGGTGAGCTCGCGGTTCCGCACGTTCCTGCTGGACTCTGAGCTGGAGCGGGTGGAGACGGGGCTGATGGCGGCCGAGGACCGCGGCGGCAGCCTCAGTCGACACCTGCGCCACTTCGACCCGACTCAGGACGAGGATGTGTTCCCAGGTGAGGTCCGACCGTCACGCGTCGGCCGAGTATGGACAGTCACGCGTCAGGTGAGACCTGATCGTCACGCATCAGGTGAGACCTGATCGTCACGCATCAGGTGAGACCCGAGCGTCACGTATCAGATGAGACCCGAGCGTTACAGATGAGGTGAGACCTGGAGAGTCGCGCATCAGGTAAGAGAGTGTCATCCAAGGGAGGATACGAGAGCAGCGTATCAGGAGGTACGTAGAGAGAATGGTGTCTCTCCAGGTGGGGTGCGTGGTGGTGGGTTCTCTCCTCATTTTCCTCACACCCACCCCTCGTCTCGTTACCCGCCCTGCTGTTGCTTCCCTTCAGTCGACCCAGTCACCTCTGTCACACAGTCTTCTCCGTGTCTGCCACATGCTCACCGCTGTCATCTACTTCCGGCATACATCTCACGTCACCCGCCCCCACCCCCACCCCACGTTATCCCTGACTTAATTACTTGGATTTAAGGGCGCGTCGACTACATGGTCATTTAGCGCCCATTGGCTCAGTGACCTGTGACGGTGACCTGACGACTGGACCGGTGACGTCACCGCTGACGGCTGCCGCTCCGACAGGCGTGCCCAGCCGGCCGTCGTGCGGCTCGCCGACGCACTCGGCGCAGCACACCCAGTCCGTGTTCGACTACATCGAGCGGCACGCGGCACGCACGCCGCTCTTCCACAACTTCCACTACGTGCCGGACGCCGACAACCCCGTGCTGCGACCCTACTCGAACCTGAGCAGCCTGCTCGTCTGGCGCTACTACTGCGGCGAGACGCTGGCGCGCGGCCCCAGCTACGACCTGGAGGTGCTCGCCATGGATGGCCAGCGCCAGGAGGAGGCCGAGGCGGCCGATGGCAGCCCCAGCGCCAGCACGCGCCGCACACTCACGGCAGGGTGAGCAGTGTAGCGGGTCTTTTGTGCGCAGCGTGGTGAAGAGTTCAGCGCGTCATCTGTCATCAGCAGGGTGACGAGTGTAGCGGGTATTTTGTGCGCAGCGTGGTGAAGAGTTCAGCGGGTCGTCTGTGATCAGCAGGGTGACGAGTGTAGCGGGTCGTCTGTACTCAGCATGATGAGGAGCTTGGCCGGTGTATGTATGCACCAGGAACGATCGGGCTATATGACCTATGTAGTCGATGCGCCCTAAAGCCCCCAGGAACGATCGGGTGATACGTCTGTATTTCCAGCAGGGTTAGATGCCGGGGAATACGTCACATTCCATCTGTGTGGGGAGGGGGTGGTTCAGGGTATGACGCTCGTCTTCCAATCGAAAGGTTGTGGGTTTGAATCCCGCCCCCGCCCCGTTCCTCTCTCGCTGCTCTTCGTCTGTGACCGATCGACGCGATAGACCGGCGATGCAATATGTTTAAAGCAGTCGATGCGTCGTACAGCCCATAACCATCCCACCAATTGATGGCCCGTCAGTGACCGATTGTGACCCTTGACCCCAGCTACGACCCGCCGCACCATCTGCAGGACGTGTTCACCTACTACCTGGAGGAGATCCATCGACTGGAGACTGAGCTGGGCCACCTGCCGCAGCAGTGGAGGAACGTGTGGGACAAGCTGGAGATACCCAACACCGACCCGCTGACGGTTAGTGGGCGCTCAGTCCGACTGTCGCCGACGAGTGGAGGAACGTGTGGGACAAGCTGGAGATACCCAACACCGACCCGCTGACGGTTAGTGGGCGCTCAGTCCGACTGTCGCCCACGTCGGCACCCGGCAGTGGTCATTGGCAGGTCTTTTCCGGCCGGATAATTAGCTTGTGGCGTGTCCCGTGTCGGGGTTCCAATGGTTTCCTGTAGTATCGTTTGAAAAATTGCTTCGCGTCGTGGGGTTCTAATCGTGCAGTTATAAGAGTTGGTTTGAACCGTCGCTGGTCTTGTGCGTCTGATTATAGTTCACTGTCAAGTATCAATGGTGTGATGTTGGCTTTGTGTTGATCCGTTGGAGCGTCTTGTGGCTTCCGCCGCAGTCTGTGATGTCGCGCCGTTCGTTCGTATCTGTTCTTTTCGGTAGTGTTCGCATTTGACGGTGCCCGCACTCGCTGACACTGTCTGTTCACCTGACCTCCCCCGTCCCCGTTGGTGTATTTTTAAGAGCACTGACCGCCCTGTTCCACTGGCCACCTTATGCTCACCTCTCACCTGCCTGCCTCTGAATCGCCATGTCCGCTTATGGCCGCCTCTGTTTCCGTGCGCCCCCCCCCCACCGTTATCCTGTGATCGCCTGTCACCCTGTAGTCGCCCCTATCATCCTGTGACCGCTTCTGTCACCGCCCCTGTCACCTTTTGACCGTCCCTGTCGCCCCGTGATAGCCGTGACCGCCCGTGCTCCACCCCGCAGCGGCAAGCGTCGTTCAACACGCAGATGATTCGGCACCACGGTCGCTTCTTCCACAAGCGCAGCACCATCGACCTGATCCTGCGCGGCAAGATGTCCGGCAACAGCGGCGCCGACTCTGCTCAGGTCTACTCGGCGCCGCACCGGTTTGAGAAGTGCAACTACACCACGCCCACCTACTGCGACTACTGCAACCACGTCCTCTGGGGCCTGGTCAAGGTGCGTCCAGCTGGTGGTTGTGAGGTAGAGCAAGTATTTAGTCCATCTGTATGAGGTTGAAATATGGAAGCAAAGTTATTTACTTACTTTGCGTCGTGTTGATCAAACGGTCAGCTGTGCTTTGTGCGTCTGAGGTGTTCGTGTCGGTCATGTACGTTCACTACGCCGGTGCTATTCATGTTTGAGTTCAGCTGGTGCCGTGTGGGGCCTTCCTTCGTAGTGGTTGCTGGGCCGGTTATGTATTATAAGCCATGCTCACGACGCCTTCCTTTGTAGGGGTTACTGGGCCGATTATGTAGTTTATACCGTGTTCACCACGCCTTCCTTCGTAAGGGTTACTGGGCCGGTTATGTTGTATAAGTCGTGTTCACGACTCCTTTCGGCGGCTAAATAAGCTCGGTGTTCTGTTTCTTCCTTATATGCATCGTCATTAGCGGATGACACCTTCCTTTAAGCCCCTAAATATCATCCCGAAACAATTGTGCTAAAGCCATCAAAATGGCTTACTGAAAGCGGATAAATAAGCCAAAAGTATTCGAATCTCGTAACAAACCATATTGAAATGACTGGAGTTCTAGAGCGGTAAAAAGATGCAAATGATTGCATGAAATAGCCGAATATCTGCCAAGCTCATTGAAAGCCCAAAAAGTTGTGTTTAGGTTATGTCCTAGAGGTCCCGCAAAAGGCCTCTTCAAAGCCGCTATTACAGCGACAGTTGATCCGTATTTATGATTAATTAAGTGGCGTCATGCGCTCCCACTTATATAACGCTTCGTGTGCTCGTGCGTAAAATACCATGTGGAAATATGGTTATACATGTGTCGCTTCACCATCCCCCTCCCATCTGGTCCGCCGCAGCAACTTTACACACATGCACACAGGCACACACACACACACACACATACATACACACGCACACACGTACATACACACATGCACATACACACGCACGCACGCACATACACACATACATACATACACACATACACACACACACACAGAGAGAGAGAGAGAAAGTTGCGGCATGTTGCGGTGCCTCGGGCCGCTGACCGTTGCTTTCGCTCTGCCACAGACCGGGATGAGGTGCGTCGACTGCGGCTACAACTCGCACGAGAAGTGTGTGGAGTATGTGGCCAAGAACTGCACCAAGTACAAAGCGGCAGTCGAGCCGGGCGGCACCCCTGGTAGCAAGGACGTGAACTACGAGAGGACCAGCATCGGCTCAGGTGCGCCACGTCGACGATTGTAATTGGTCGAAAAGTAGGCCGTGGGGCGGGGCTGACCGAGTGGTTAATATGTTGAGCTCTGGATGCGATGGTCCCAGGTTCAGCACCGGCGCCACTCGAAACATTTCCCAATCCCGTGGCCCACTGGTGAAACAGCGTGAGCGGCGCCGATAGCCGTGGTCGTGCATAAAATGCGTCGTAAACTACCCAATAAATAAACAATTAATAGAAAAGTAGGCCGTTCCGCCGCGTCGACGATTGAGATTTGTTAAAATGTCGGCATGGCAGCGTACTGAAGGTTTGATCTTTGCTGGGTTGATGTAGCAATGCTCCCGTGAGACGAGGTCAGAGGCTCTGTTAGTGGTTGGAGGCGAATTGTAGTTGTCGACTTTCTTATCCTTTACCTTTTATCTCAGTTATTTCAATTTAAGTGCACATTATGATGACAGCACACCAAGTAAGAGCCATGGTAACTTGTGAACGTGTCTGATTTACACGCAGACATCCAGACAAAATATAACCACTGGTGTTGTTTTGCCGTTACGTTTCTGTATTTCCACTCTCTTGCTGTCATTGTTTCGATCAGTGATGAACCATACCACGTGCCGCATGCCTCGCGTTGGCAATCGATGACGTCACGCGTGTTTCAGCGGTGACGTCACACCACCACCAGACGCCGTCGCAGCAGTTCTACGACCAGTTCTCGTCGAATGTCGCCGAGAACCGCACCCACGAGGGCTACCTCTACAAGCGCGGTGTGCTGTTGAAATCGTGGAAACAACGCTGGTTCGTGCTCGACTCGATCAAGCACGAACTTAGGTGAGACGAGCACGTGCACACGCCCGTACATACATACATACATTCATATATATATATATATATATCATGCATACATACATACATACATACATACATACATACCTACATATATATATATATATATATATATATATATATATATATATATATATATATATATGTATATATATCAGGAATCATAGCGAATGCACCGCAAAATAGAACAAGATAGGATATCATCTTGGCTCCTAATGGAATGAACGTTCTTATTCTGTTGGTAAGTGTAGCTGTTGTGTTGAGCTTCAGCAATAAGTTGAAAGAAAGGAGGTGTAAAGAAAAACAGCTTTCACAATAATCGGACATGAGGGATAAAATGTTTCGCATGTTTATGCGCGTCGTACTGGCTTTGAACAGCGTATTCATTTCCTCACCACTGTTCTCTCCATTGAGACCATCAGTATTCAATCACAAATGGAATATCCGTGCATGTGTGCTATATCTCGCTACAGATGTCATACCTCTGGACAGCGTAGGTCCAATTGCAGGACTACAAATACGCATGGACTCAATGAGTTAACAAATTTACCATATAAGAAGGGCACCACGGTATACAAAAAAAAAATAACAGAACCAGGACGCAACGGTTTTTCCCATTCCCTGAGGTGTTGACACCGTGAGATGGATAAAATTATGCGGATGTCTTCAAGTATGTCGACATGCACTAGATGGCGATTGGTTTTGTGTGCATGTGCGTTGGAATAGTGATCGAAGTGGCTCATGTGCTTGTCATTAAGACTGTTCGGTTAGTGAAGTATGGTTGGAGATACAGCCGTTTGACGGCTACACTTGTTCTGGATCCAACGCAAAAGCTGTGCATTCTAGGTTATTCTGCCTTCATTTTCAAATTGGCATGCTTAGTAAATAATTCATGCACGCAAAAACATTTCCTGGTATCGCAGAGTATGTAGCGACATAATGTCACGAAGCATATAGCGGTTTCAGTTATTAAAACAAATACTACGAAACGTGTGTAATTATTTCTGTATAATTGCGGAGGTTTCAAATTATGTTAAAAACTCCACCACAATAATCCAGAGTGCAAGATGTCCTCGCCTGGAATTCTGTGGAATCGATCTAATGGCATTTTTGGTTGGGTTCGAGCGACTATGTTACTTTAATATTAGTATCGATTTAGTGGCTGACAGATTGAAAAGGTTCAGGTAATTGCGTCTTCGCGTCCCCGTTACATCCGGGAACCTTTGTCGATGTCGATGCCGGTAGCAACACTGCGTCACATTTCTTGACAGGTACTACGACGCCATGGAGGACAGTCACTGTAAGGGCACCATTGACCTGGCGGAGGTCGTATCGGTGATCCCGGTCACTCCCACCCCCGGCGCGCCCAAAAAGGTCGACGAAAAGGCATTCTTCGAGGTGAGATGCTGTCATGTGACTTCGACACATTACATGATGTGTGGTATGTTAATCTCTAAATCACGATTGGTCCCCAGTGATATTGAATAGCGATTTGTTGTGGACGATATTCGGAATAGCCTTTTGGGTTATCACTTCGGAGGGCCTGACAGTTCCCCCACCACCTGATCCGTCTCTCCCCGACAGTTGCGGACCACGAAGCGGTGCTACAGCTTCTGCGCCAATGACGCGCCGTCGGCGCAAGAGTGGATCGAGAAGATCCAGGCGTGCCTGCAGTAGGGCCGGCCCGCTGCCGTTGACGGTTGACCTGTGCCGCGACACGTGCCTGTATTGGGAGCTGAGGACGGCTGCTGCCGATCGTCGCCCTCGAACGTGCCCCCGGCACCTGTGTCTGGCCGCAATGCACCAGGGCGAGTGTGTCTGCTCGCCACTGTGTGCGCGTGTTATTTGCTTGTTGTACGCACCGGGTGTGTGGGTGCGGCGATGCATCTGTTGCCAGCACACTGCCGCCGTCGTTGGTCTAGTTGTGTTCTGCTTCGTGTGGCTGGGCCGAGTGGCACGTGCCTGCCGGCTGGCGACACTGAGCATCATAGAAGCGAGTGCTTCCGGGAGCGAGCGAGTGAGTGAGCGAGCGATCGAGCGAGTGAGCGAGCGATCGAGCGAGTGGGCGAGCGATCGAGCGAGTGAGTGAGCGATCGAGCGAGCGAGTGGGTGAGTGGATCCGTTGGCGATGTGAGGCGAAATACTACGTGTTGCGCCGCGTGGCTGTCTGGTGAAGTGCGCTCACCACCGCCGTCAAGATATTACCGTATTCCGCGCCGTCGATGACAACCAAGTCCGTTAGTGTTGCTCAGGTGCCAGGTCGATTAGCTGGACAGCCGGTATGTAGGCGTTAGCTGCGGCTGTTAGAAGCGAGTGGTCGCTTGGTCGAGCCACGCACGAGCGGCCGGCATGCGCCGACGTGTGCCGGTCGGCTGGGCGGTGACGTGGTGGAGACCGCGCACGGGCGTGGTGGATTGGTGGACAGGCGCCGCGTCGACTCGTGCCGTTCTGCGGGGCTCTGCAGGCCGGACGGCGGTCACGAGCGCCTGGTCTGATCTCTGCCGCCGTGACGTGACGTGGCCGGTTGTGAGTCAGCCCCGCCGCCCACTCGGCGTCGGCGTGGAGCGTGGCGTGGGGAAAATGCAGTGTTTATAAGTCTGATGCGTGTGTATTCGGTGGGTCGCTCAGTGCATATATACGTGCGCTGACGTTTCAGCGGGTCGATCGTCAGTTTCCTCCAGGACGCCAAGTGCGCCGGGCCGGTCTGATCCGAGGCTTGTCAGCAAGGTCAAGGTCACCAGAGGACTTCGGATCAGCCTGCCACCTGCACAGCACACAATACGCACGCATGCAGTCGGTCTGACACTGCCGCCACCCCTCCCCCGGTTACCTCCATCGACCCCATCTCTTTTTCACTCTGGTACATTGTGCACGATATTTTCTCCTTTAGTTCTTCCTTTACGCATCGACTCTTTGACTTACTTGTGTTCTCTTCGTCTCTTCTCCCCCGCGTTCCGGATTTGATTTGAAGTTCGATCGTGGGCTCTCCTGGCACAGGCCAATGACAACATAGACGCACACATACTTCCCAGCATTCGCAGTATGCGCAACACACCACGCACAATCACGGCAGCCGCGCACCACAGCACCTCCCAAGGCACTAGACGCGCACGGGAGGCCTGGATGACGGCGAACTTGACCCTCAGAGGACCAGGGCGTCTGCGCCGTCTACAGACTCATCATACCACCCAACTTGCGCAACACACCTAATCATACTGACCTCGCGAACACATCAGATATACAGTTCCACCGCGTGCACTCCTCCGGGGCGCTGTATGTTGTCACTTCTACGGCCACACCACGCGGGGGTGGGGTCGCGCGACATCAGCCACGTGCGACACTTGGACCGGTCAACATCACACCGACACGTGCACCAGCGATCACAGCTCGCAACACACCGCATTTCAACTGCATACATACCATCCACATACGCCCGACACATTTCACACCACAGCCACAACACAACCCTCCCAATCGCCCAGCACAGGCACCTCTCCCATTCCGGCAACGCACAACACGGTAGCCGCCACCCACGCCTCCCCCACAACATTCATACTCATCGGAGCCAACACCACTGTGGTGACGCGCTCGGAGCTCGATCCAGACTGTCCATTCGGGGTGTTGTCTCCCCGACCGGGCCGTCGAGTACCGTCCCAGGGCAGGCCAGACTGGTCACACTCAAGGGCGCCGTCAGGCAGTGCACGCAGGGCATAGCACACGCCCCGACCTATTACATCACTCCACCCCATATTCTATGATCCAAAACGTGTGGTGGCCGCAATGCTTCCCGTGGTCGCAAGCCACAACGGCCAGTCGACCTATTGCCGTCCATCCTAACGTCAGCAGACAACAGCGTCCTCCGACCACACCGACATACACCTTTGACGTTACGGCCGGACGACACCGACCACGCCTAAACACAACTCGGACGTTACGGCCGGACGACACCGAACACACCGACACACAACTCGGACGGTGCGGCCAGACGACACCGACCACACCGACACACAACTCTGACGGTGAGGCCAGACCACACCGACCACACCGACACACAACCTGGACGGTACAACCGTACCGACACACAACTCTGACGGTGCGGCCAGACGACACCGACCACACCGACACACAACCCGGACGGTACGGTCAGACGAAACCGACCACACCTACACACAACTCTGACGGTGAGGCCAGACGACACCGACCACACCGACACACAACTCTGACGGTGAGGCCAGACGACACCGACCACACCGACACACAACCTGGACGGTACAACCGTACCGACACACAACTCTGACGGTGCTGCCAGACGACACCGACCACACCGACACACAACCCGGACGGTACGGTCAGACGAAACCGACCACACCTACACACAACTCTGACGGTGAGGCCAGACGACACCGACCACACCGACACACAACTCTGACGGTGAGGCCAGACGACACCGACCACACCGACACACAACCTGGACGGTACAACCGTACCGACACACAACTCTGACGGTGCTGCCAGACGACACCGACCACACCGACACACAACCCGGACGGTACGGTCAGACGAAACCGACCACACCTACACACAACTCTGACGGTGAGGCCAGACGACACCGACCACACCGACACACAACTCTGACGGTGAGGCCAGACGACACCGACCACACCGACACACAACCTGGACGGTACAACCGTACCGACACACAACTCTGACGGTGCGCCAGACGACACCGACCACACCGACACACAACCCACGGTACGGTCAGACAAACCGACCACACCTACACACAACTCTGACGGTGAGGCCAGACGACACCGACCACACCGACACACAACCTGGACGGTACAACCGTACCGACACACAACTCTACGGTGCTGCCAGACGACACCGACCACACCGACACACAACCCGGACGGTACGGTCAGACGAAACCGACCACACCTACACACAACTCTGACGGTGAGGCCAGACGACACCGACCACACCGACACACAACTCTGACGGTGAGGCCAGACGACACCGACCACACCGACACACAACCTGGACGGTACAACCGTACCGACACACAACTCTGACGGTGCTGCCAGACGACACCGACCACACCGACACAAACCCGGACGGTACGGTCAGACGAAACCGACCACACCTACACACAACTCTGACGGTGAGGCCAGACGACACCGACCACACCGACACACAACTCTGACGGTGAGGCCAGACGACACCGACCACACCGACACACAACCTGGACGGTACAACCGTACCGACACACAACTCTGACGGTGCGGCTAGACGACACCGACCACACCGACACACAACCCGGACGGTACGGTCAGACGAAACCGACCACACCTACACACAACTCGGACGGTGCGGCCAGACGACACCGACCACACCGACACACAACCTGGACGGTACAACCGTACCGACACACAACTCTGACGGTGCTGCCAGACGACACCGACCACACCGACACACAACCCGGACGGTACGGTCGGACGACACCGAACACACCGACACACAACTCGGACGGTGCGGCCAGACGACACCGACCACACCGACACACAACCCGGACGGTACAACCGTACCGACACACAACTCGGACGGTACGACTACACCGACACAACTCGGACGGTACGACCACACCGACACACAACTCGAACGGTACGGCCAGACGACAGCGGCAATACCCTTGCTGTTGAAAGCCTTTTCGCGAGCGTGCCAATGGAATAAGCCATATCGATCACCATAGACCAGGTTTACACCCACCCGTCCGTGCCACACTGCCACCCCTCCAACTAGACCATTCCATTATCGAGAAGATGCTCTGGGCTTGCACAACAGGGGCGCCGTTTCGAGGACCAGACGGACAGTTGCACTGTCAAGTGGAAGGGGTAGCACCTGGGCCCCTGTTTGCTAATTTCTACAGGGGTAATCTAGACACTGATGTACTCCAGTATGATGTCAAGCGACACATGCACTGCCGGTATGTTGCTGACATTTCTGTCCGTGTCAAGGACGAGACCCTTCTGGAAAAACTAAAGGAACGGTTCGAAGGGAGATGAGGATTGCAAAGTATGGTCAGTTTTGAAGAAATAAAAAAACAATGGAATATTACCCTCCTTGGATGTTAATGCAGATGCAACCCATGGCCAGTGGCGTCGCCACGAAATTCTTCCAGGGGGGCAAGGTCGAAAGGGGGCCTCCTGTTACCCGAAAGGGGGCCTCCATTGTGTTAGGGTCTCATATTGTTTTTAGGCTCTTATACTATGGTTCGAGGATGGGGAACATGATTTCATATTGGTTTTTTGTTTGTTCTTGGCATGGTGCATCATTTACTCAAAACGCAATAGCACTAATCATTTTGGCTGAAAACTGGGTCATACCAGGGTATAAATAAGTAATATTTGGATAAATGCATAAGTGCCAAAACAAGCCATCGTCTCAATGATTTCTCGAATCTTCCCGCTGGCCTCTAGATTGCAGCGAGCTGGCGGGGCTGGTGCTAAGCATATCTTACCGATATCTGCCATTGATCAACCCACTTTTAAGTCCTCCAAGTCTAACTGAAATAGCTAGATTTATCACTACTGTTATTTATTCCCATCAGCTTGATGTCATAAGCAAAGCTTGAACGACCATTTCTCAGTCCAAGGACCACAATTTTGTAAAGTGACAACGAGAAGTGGATTGCATTAGTTTTTATAGCGTCATCTTAGGAATTTGTTTATTTTTATAACATTTGGTGCTGGCTGCAAGGCAACTGTCACACGAGCTAAAATATATCCTCAGCGAATAAATTCACGGCAAGAACAAGCATTGAACACCAATGCATAAATGACAACGCAACAATGCAACAATGTCAGTACATACATAATCCAAGCCTTCACATTCCACGCCGTCACGCCCATCGTTTTCGCTGTGCTGTGCCGTTTTGTAAATGACGTTGAGAAGGTATGAAAGCTGGGAAGCTCTAATCATGCAGGCTGTTAGTTAGTTAGTTAGTTATTGTGGTTTAGGGGCGCATCGCATGCAGGCTGTAATAACAGAAGAGAAGTTTGTTGGAAGAAAATGCATTTAAAAACATCATTCATCCCATTTCATATGGGGCATGGATGTTGTATTCCATGCTTATGAGGGGTAATTTGTCCCCTCAATGTTGGCTTTTCCCCATGGGCGTATGTTTCGGAAAATTATTGAGGGACCAATGGAGTACCTATATTTGCGTCAAGCAGGAGGGGGCAAACGGATTTGCAGGGGGGGGGAGGGCACCTACGCACTTTAAAAGTCCTTGGATTTCGACCGCTATTTTGTCAAAGGGTACATTTCGAAATAATATAATTAGTCATCAACTAAATTGTCCTGTGGAGGGGCCTAATCTACCACTATGGTTTCTGATTGGTCGGATTTCAACCCTAACTCCACCACTCAGTTCTAAGGTTTCCTTTTGGTATCCCTTGATAAGTTACCTCACACTGCTGAAATTACACCTATACCACAAACCCGGATCGGTATCCCAAAAAATCAAGCTGGAGCCCTCCAAAAAAAAGGAGAGATTCCAGCAAATAAATGTCAGGGTCAGGAAAATGACTCTGTTACACCGAACATTTTTTTCAAGATGCCTTCAAAAATTGCGTATGACTTCGAAAAGCATACCGGATCTCGAAAAATCGAGGTGGGATACTTGGCGTCAGAGGTTCGAAAAATCAGGCCGGGATTCGGACTTTTAATAAAAAAACAGAAAAGATCCACGAAAATCGCGTTGAGCCCAGAAAGCTGGCGTTGGGTCTCCGGAACCACGTGCCTGGGCGCGATAAGTCGCGCTGGGACCCATAAAAAAATCGCACCGAAGCCCCAAAATCATACTGGGGCCCCACAAATCTGTGTCAGAAGCCCCAAATATACACAGCGGGACCCTAAGAGTACAACGTTGCCAAAAAGTACAACTAACCCTCCAAAGCGCACAAAAGTCTCCCAAAAAGCGATAGGGCCTTAAAACATGCGTTGCAGCCCTAAATAAACATACCGGGAGCTCTAAGAAAAATACACTGCAAGCTCGCAAGGCGCACATGGGCCATGAGAACGCACAAGGGCCTGGAAAAGAGGCTGGGGCCACGAAAGGCAACATGGTTCCAAAACGTACAAAACGACCGCGAGCTAAATAAACACATCGGGATCTTCGAAAACGCCCCGACACGTAAAACATACTCGGTGCACAAAAAAACGCAACAAAGCCCTAAAACGAGCAGGGTATAGAAGATGTATTAGGCCCATAACTTCAAAGTAAAATGTATTACCACCACTTTAAAATACAAAATTTTACAATTTCAGGCATTGCAGTTCATAGCACCCGGTCGCCACGACGGCAACGTCAGTGCACGTGCACACCCAGTTTTCGTATTCGGTGCATTCGCCACACTTCGTGCGATGCTATGGTTTCTGCTAGGCCTTCTGCGTTTTGCTAATTGCTGCCACATGATAGACTTGCACCATATTTGACGTGATGAAATGATTCGCATGGGCGTTCGCTTCGAAAGTCGATTGATTAAATTCGATCATTAGTTTCCTACTTCCCACATTTTCTGGTAGCTATGAAATGCGGTTTCCGCTGAGCTTTGATGCACTTCATATCTGTGCTGCTATCCTCCCAGATTGGATACCGAACCGAGGCCATGCCTCGGCGTTTTTTTTTACCCGTTGCGTCTTTCTTGGTCTATGATTGTGTATTATGGCTCCAATCCATTTTTGTTAGGGGCCTAAAACATTTTCGAACCCCCTGCTCGTTTTAGGGTTTGTTGAATTTTTGTACACCGAGGATTTTGACGTGTCAGGGCGTTTTCGAAGATCCCGATGTGTTTATTTAGCGCCGGTTTTTTTGTTTGTTTTGGAACCATGTTGCCTTTTGCGGCCCCAGCCACCTTTTCAGGCTATTGTGCGTTATCATGACCCCTGTGTGCCTTGAGAGCTTCCGGTGTATTTTTTAGACCTCCCGGTATGTATATTTATGGCTGCAACGCTTGTGTTAAGGCCCTGTCGCTTTTGTGAGACTGTGCGCTTTGTAGGGTCAGTTGTATTTTCGGCCCCCGTTGTGCTCTTAGGGTCCCGATGTGTTTATTTTGGGCTTCTGACGCACACTTGTGGGGCCCAAGTACAATTGTGGGGCTTCGGTACGATGTTTCTAGGTCCCAGAGTGGCTTATCGCACCCAGGCGCGTGGTTCCGGAGACCCAACCCCAGTTTTCTGGGCTCAATACGATTTTGTGAAACTTTTCTGATTTTTTTTAAAGTCCGAATCCCGGCCTAATTTCTCGAGCACTTGGCGCCATGTTTTTGTATCCCACCTCGATTGTTCGAGATCCGGTTTGTTTTTCGGTGCCGTACGCAATTGGTGAAGGCATCTGATAATATGTTCGGTGCTCCAGAGCCATTTTTTTACCTGGGCATTTAGTTGTTGGAATCCATCCTTATTTTGGAGGGCTCCAGCTTGATTTGTGTTTGTGTTTGTGGTCACACTGTGCTTACGTGTGGCCCTAGACGGCAATTTTGTAGAGCCTCGATGGGACTACCGATGGGAATTGTGGGTCCCAAGCGCGATATTTTGGGGTTCGAGTTTGTGCGATGCGTTGTATTTAGCTGTGGCCCTAACGCGATTTTGGCGGTTCCTGTCGCAATTTTTCGGGCCTCGGAGCGAGTTTTCCGGGGCTCGCCGTATTTATTTGGAGACCCATACGCGAATTCTGGTGGACCGACGCGAATTTTGGTGGCCCTAGCGCGATTTTTGAGGCCCCCGACACGATTCTTGGGAGCTTATCCCTCTCAGGATGGAGGGGGCATTTGCCACTTTGATATAGCACTGCGGCCACTGAAGGAGTTTTTTCCGTCCCAGAGTGACATTCCGGTTAAAATTGATTTTGGGGGCAGCTGCAACTTTTGGGGCCCCGGCGCGACCTTCTGGGCCTCCAGTGTGATTTTCAAGGGCTGCGACGCGACTTTTTTGGGTCCAATGTGATCTTTTGGGCCCCGACGTGATTTGCTTGGATCCCTAGCGCGAGCTATAGCGGCCTCGACACTTTTTGGGGTCCAATGCGTTTTGGAGGCTTTTGGCGTCATTGTTGGGCCCACAGAGTGATTATTCATGTCCGGATTGTTCTTCGTTGCTACGGCGTCATTTGTTTTGGTCCCAATGAGACTTTTGGGGCACGGTACGACCTGTCGTGCCCCTGGCATGATTTTCGTGGTCCGGGCGTGAATTTTCGGTACCCCAGGCTCCGCGTAATTTGCGGGGCCCCCGGCCGGATCTTTTGGGGCCCATATCGTGATTTTAAAATACCCAGACTCGACTCTTACTATTTCTTAGGTGGTTCTTCTTGCAAATTATAGGCCTCCTGTCGCGTCGTCTCATTTCCTAGAGCCTTTTTACCGGTTTCCGATGTCTCCTTGTGTGTCCTACCCTCCTCCATATTCAATGGTCCTCCTCTCCCGTCTTGGAGGGCCTCTTGCATTCTGGGGCCCCTTTAACATGGCATGGGGCTTCCTCTCATCTTCGAGGGGCATTTTCTGCCAAATTAGGGGCCTCTTGCCACGCCTCGTGTGCCTCCTCCTTTATCCTGGCAAAGCCTTACCCGTCTTGAGGGATCTTCAATTTTGGAAACCTCACCTCCTTCCATACCTGCTATCACTCCCATCTTAAGGGCTTCCTCTCATTTCCTGGGAACTCTTTCCGGTCTTCGGGACCTCATTTGGTCCTAGAGACCTACTCCTTCCCGAGTCAGGCAGGTGCCTCATTTCTCTTCTAGAGGCCTTCTTTTTCAAATTAGGGGCCTCCTCTCACGTCTTGGGGGCCTCCTGCTCTGCGTTCTCCTGCTCTGCGCTCTGGATTCGATCTTTAGCCATCTTAGGGGTGGTCTCTTATCTCCTGGTGGACTCCTCTTCTCTCCCAGGCGCCGCCTCTGTTAAATTACTGGTAACCTTTCCTATCTTAGTAGCCTTGTTATTTCCCGGGGACCTTCTTAGCCGTCTTCGAGCCTTCTTTTCCGCTTGGGAGCCATCTCTCTTATCCAATGGCCTTTCTCTCCTATTTTAGGGGCCTCCTCGTTCATCATGGGGTCTCGTTTCCAATCTTGTGTCGTTCTCTTCCGAATTAGGTGCCTCCTGCCACGTCTCTGGATCATCCTTTTCTATCTCGGTGGAACCTCACCCGTTTGGGGCCTGCTTTTGCGTCTCCGAAACCTCATCTCATATCTTCCTTCCTTTTCCGTCTTAGGGCCTCCTCTCATATTCTGGGGCCTCCTTTCCGGTGTTGGAGCCTCTTTTGCAATCCTGGTTGCCTCCGTGCCATTTTTGACACTCTCTTGATTTCTGGGGACTCCTACCCTCTCCTAGGTGACTCCTTTTTCAAATTAGGGGCCTCCTCTCACGTCATGGGGGCCTCCTCATCTGTGTCTGGAGCCTCATTATCCTCTTAGCAGGGTGCTTTTGCGTCCTAGTCCTAGATCTTCTCTTCCAGGTTCCTCCTCTTCCAAAATATGGGCCTCATCTGGCTGGTCTCGGTGGCCTTCTCTCATTCCTGCGGAAACCTTCCTACCCGTCTTGGGGCCCCTATTGCGTCCGGAGAAGTCTCCCCTATCAGGTCTTAATTTTATATTGCAGGGGCATCTTCCGTCTTGGGGGCCTCATTTTCCAACTTAAGAATATCCTGCCACCCATCGGAAGCCTTTTCGTCTAACCTGGGTGGCTTCTTGCCCGTCTCGGTGGCATCCTTTCCGTCCTGAGGGCCTCCTTTTCGTGCTGGGGTCTCCTTTTCGTCCTGGGGGCTACCTTCCTATCTCTGTTCTCTGTTCTACGTCTAGTCCTACGTCCTTTTCGTCCTTGGGTGCATCCTTTTCGTTCTAGGGGCCTCCTTTTCGTCCTGGGGCCTCCTTTTTAGTCCTGGGGGCCTCCTCCCAATCTCTGTTCTACGTCTTGGGGCATCCTTGCGTTATGGGGCATCCTTTTCGTCCTGGGGGCCTCCTTTTCGTCCTGGTGACCTCCTTTTCGTCCTGGGGGCCTCCTTTTCGTCCTGGGGGCCACCTCACAATCTCTGTTCTACGTCTTAGGGGCCTCCTTTTTCGTCCTGGGGGCCTCCTATTCGTCCTGGGGGTCTCCTTTTCGTCCTGGGGGCCTCCTTGTCGTCCTGGGGGCCTCCTTTTCTTCCTGGGGGCCTCCATTTCGTCCTGGGGACCTCATCCCAATCTCTGTTCTACGTCTTTGGGGCATCCTTTTCGTCCTTTGGTGCATCCTTTTCGTCCCGGGGTTGGTTGGTTGATTGTTGGAGTGTAGGGGCGCATGGACTGCGTCTTTCGTCCTGGGGGCCTCCTTTTCGTCCTGGGAGCCTCCTTTTCGTCCTGGGGGGCCTCCTTTTCGTCCTGGGGGCCTCCTTTTCGTCCTGGGGGCCTCCTTTTCGTCCTGGGGGCCTCGTTTCGTCCTGGGGGCCTCCTCCCAATCTCTGTTCTACGTCTTGGTGCCTTCTTTTTTCGTCCTGGGGCCTCCTTTTCGTCCTGGGGCCTCCTTTTCGTCCCGGGGGCCTCCTTTTCGTCCTGGGGGCCTCCTCCCAATCTCTGTTCTACGTCTTGGGGGCTTCCTTTGCGTTATGGGGCATCCTTTTCGTCCTGGGGGCCTCTTTTTCGTCCTGGGGGACACCTCACAATCTCTGTTCTACGTCTTAGGGGCATCCTTTTCGTCCTGGTGGCCTCCTTTTCGTCCTGGGGTCTCCTTTTCGTCCTGGGGGCCTCCTTTTCATCCTGTGGGCCTCCCTTTCGTCCTGGGGGCCTCCTTTTCGTCCTGGGGGCCTCCTTTTCGTCCTGGGGGCCTCCTTTTCGTCCTGGGGGCATCCTTTTCGTCCTGGGGGCCTCCTTTTCGTCCTGGGGGCCTCCTTTTCGTCCTGGGGACCTCATCCCAATCTCTGTTCTACGTCTTTGGGGCATCCTTTTCGTCCTTTGGTGCATCCTTTTCGTCCTGGGGTTGGTTGGTTGATTGTTGGAGTGTAGGGGTGCATGGACTGCGTCTTTCGTCCTGGGGGCCTCCTTTTCGTCCCGGGAGCCTTCTTTTCGTCCTGGGGGCCTCCTTTTCGTCCTGGGTGCCTCCTTTCGTCCTGGGGGCCTCCTCCCAATCCCTGTTCTACGTCTTGGTGCCTTCCTTTTCGTCCTGGGGCCTCCTTTTCGTCCGGGGGGCCTTCTTTTCGTCCTGGGGGCCTCCTCCCAATCTCTGTTCTACGTCTTGGGGGCTTCCTTTGCGTTATGGGGCATCCTTTTCGTCCTGGGGGCCACCTCACAATCTCTGTTCTACGTTTTAGGGGCATCCTTTTCGTCCTGGTGGCCTCCTTTTCGTCCTGGGTGCCTCCTTTTCGTCCTGGGGGCCACCTCACAATATCTGTTCTACGTCTTAGGGGCCTCCTTTTCGTCCTGGGGGCCTCCTTTTCGTCCTGGGGACCTCATCCCAATCTCTGTTCTACGTCTTTGGGGCATCCTTTTCGTCCTTTGGTGCATCCTTTTCGTCCTGGGGTTGGTTGGTTGATTGATTGTTGGAGTGTAGGGGCGCATGGACTGCGTCTTTCGTCCTGGGGGCCTCGTTTTCGTCCTGGGAGCTTCCTTTTCGCCCTGGGGGCCTCCTTTTCGTCATGGGGGCCTCGTTTTCGTCCTGGGAGCTTCCTTTTCGCCCTGGGGGCCTCCTTTTCGTCATGGGGGCCTCCTTTTCGTCCTGGGGGCCTCCTTCCAATCTCTGTTCTACGTCTTGGGGCCTCCTTTTCGTCCTTGGGTGCATCCTTTTCGTCATGGGGTCTCCTTTTCGTCCTGGGGGCCTCCTTTTTCGTCCTGGGGGCCTCCTCCCAATCTCTGTTCTACGTCTTGAGGCCTCCTTTTCGTCATGAGGGCCTCCTCCCAATCTCTGTTCTACGTCTTGGGGCCTCTTTTTCGTCCTGGGGGCCTGTTTTTCGTCCCGGGGGCCTCCTCCCAATCCCTGTTCTACGTCTTGAGGCCTCCTTTTCGTCATGGGGGCCTCCTCCCAATCTCTGTTCTACGTCTTGTGGCCTCTTTTTCGTCCTGGGGCCTTCTTTTTCGTCCCGGGGGCCTCCTTTTCGTCCTGGGGGCCTCCTCCCAATCTCTGTTCTACGTCTTGAGGCCTCCTTTTCGTCATGGGGCCTCCTTTTCGTCCTGGGGGCCTCCTCCCAATCTCTGTTCTACGTCTGTTATAGGGACCTGATTATATTTCCTGGTGGCCTCGTCAGTTTTGAGGCCTCATTGACAGCATGATATTCTGTCCCGTCGACCTCCTTGTTCACCTTTTTTGCTGTGCATTTCCGGATAGGGGCCTCCTCAAATTTCAGGGGGCGGCGCCCCCTGTTTCACGGCAGGGGGGCGACTGCCCCCCTGCCCCCCCGGTGGCGACGCCCTTGCCCATGGCTAATTTAAAACATCGGTATATCAGAAGAAAACCGATTGGATGGAACACATGCCTGTGTACTGTGAAAGCCCGCAGCGGCGTAAGGATAGCGATACGAGGGCTTTATAAGGCGTGCTTTCAAAAACTGCCCCGATTGAGAGGCATTGGATACCGAATGCAGCACACAGAATCGGCTGTTGGTGAATACTGGACACACAAGCATAGACGTAGAAATAAAAAAATTGAATAGACAAATAAACAGCCAGCATATCACGAGGTGTCAATTGGTACGGCCCATCATGCATTGAAGTACTTTGATCAAATGAGTTCATCATATCAAACAGATGAAAAAGTCATTGTGGAAATAATTCGGAAAGTGTAGTACGTGTTAAACGAAACGAAGAAGTCAATCATAGGTTATATTATTGGTGCAGAAAGACAGCTAGTCTACTCATACGAAACAGACCCGCCATAAAACCAAACAATTTGAACGCCACGAATTTTGTATATCATTTTGCATAGCCTACACGAGAATCCCAGGCCTCATGACGTACAATATATTAGTACAATAACTACTCTTTCGCGTCGTCTGACAACGCACTTAGGAATTGGACACCAACCACACACCTGCTGCGGAAGCAAGCCATGCCCCTGCCAGAGTCACCATCAAACGACACAAACATTAAAAAAATGCGTCATGACAATAACCGCTTACAGTATAGGAAGCACTTTATCCATGATATGAAGCCCATTCTGAACACCCAGCTAAGATCTTCCATTACTCTCGGCCTCTGGGGAAGCGACACGTCGTAGGAGAGCCAGGGAGTGTGGCCCCCTCCTCACTGGTAGCTTGCCCGCTGCTGCACTGCACCCCACGTTCTATCTCCTATCAAAAATGTAGTAGGAAATGTGACTCATGATAGCTGAGATGTGTAGAGTCGATGTCAGGTGTCGTGCGGGATCTCCTGTCAAACACTTTATCACACCCTCCTGTTTCCGCTGGCATGTGCCTCATATCGGCAAACGATCTACGGTACGTGCCCCTCTTGCAGGATGGCACGGCCGTGTGGGTTATGATGTGTCGAACTAAATGTGTCCTGCAAGTAAACGTTCTGCCGCATGCCTCACATTTGTGGCGTCGCTGCGCGGTGCGTTCTCTCGTCTGGCCAAACCGTCCCGGTAGCCACCGTCTGCCGCATTCTTCACACTTTAACGTCTCCCTCCGGTTTGTGTTCCCATATGTCCAACCAAACTCGTCTTGGCAGCAAACGTTGGGTCACATTGCCAACATCTGTAAGTTCTCTCTGCAGTGTGTGCTCTCATATGCCCAACAAAACTCTTATCAGCAGCAAATGCCCGTCCACATTCCCCATATGTACCACGTCCCTCTCCAGTATGTGTTCTCATATGTCCAACCAAACTGCACTTAGCAGGAAACGCCCTGCCTCCTATTCTCGTGTCGTGTCTCCTATTTGGAAGGTCTCCCTCCAGTGTGTATTATCGTAGGTTGAACTAAATCCGCCCTTACAGAAAACCTCCTGCCGCAAGTATCACATTTTCAGCGCCACTCTGCTATGTGGGATTTGACATCTCTAATTGCGGCCGGAAAGCAAACGCTCTCCCGCATGCATCACACTTGCAAGTCTCTCTCCGGTGTGTGTTTTCATGTGTTCAACCAAACTTCTCCTGGCAGCCAACGTGCTGCCGCATGCCTCACACCTGTGAGATCTCTCTGCGGTGTGTCTTCTAGCATGCTTAACTGAATCGTCCCTGGCAGCAAACGCCCGGCTACATACCTCACACATGTTAGCCATCTCTCCGGCGCAGTCTTTCACGTGTCGAACCAAAGTGCGCATGGCGGTAAAGTGCTGCCACATGTCTCACAGGTGAATTGTTCTTTTTTATCCGGTGTGGCGGTGTGGGTCATCATGGACGCTACCAAGTTGAATGTCTTAGCATGGATTATCTGGTCTGGAGATCTGTCCCCACTACCGTCACTGTATACCCTCGTACCCGTGTGGACTCTGTGGTGTTGAAGCAGCCATCCACGGTGCTCAAACGTCTTGTCACACACGTCGCAGCGATACGAACTCGCTGCGACCTGAGTCATGGGTTATCGTTGCGAAGTGCCACTGGCATCCACGGAACACTGGCTGTTGTTGCTGTCGTTGGCGCTGTTGATACGGCATTGAGACGCAATTCCCGCCGTCGTTCGTTCACTTCGAGCACTCATCTTCCCATAGTGATACGTCGGTGAAGTGGCGCCTGAAACGCAATGCATTAAGGTGTATTTTATAATATTTCATGCTTTGACAGGGCATAAGAAGCTGACAGCTGGAGCGGTACAACGCGTATGACGTCACTGAGTTTCACTTTATGCCATGAAATAAACGAAACAGAATTCACGTCTTCAATGTCCAGCAAGAAACACGAGCGGGAAGTGGTGTGACCTACCATGACTTGCTCACCATGACCTACTTCTCATCCATGGATTTTAACGTAATTAGGTCACACGGGTATGGAAGTGCATTCCTGCCTACCTATTAATGGGTAGGATTTTGTTTTTTAATGTGCCGAAGCGACAACAAAAAACGAAAACGCTTACTTTCTATCATCTGATGTGCTAGAGAGCAAAATAAATGCTGAATTATTTTCCAACCACACTGGCATGCCGTCTCATGTGGTCACGAACCCCAACTGGCTGTATTGCTTATGTCAACTCGGAAGCGTTTCGGTATAACGAAGCCATGTTTCCACTGTCTAGGCACACATCCGTTGAAAATACTATGATCAAAATTACTCAGAAGGACAACACTTGAAACACGCAGAGTTACGGATGGCTTAGATCTCTCATTAAGCAGCAGTTCGGTCCGTTACTGCAGCTCGCAATAGCTCTGCCTTGCTGCCGGGCATGCTGCTGGGTTAAGATACCTTCGGTGCGATTTTGGGACCGCCCAGACCGTTTCCGCCCCTTCGTCACCCCCGGCACCCGTACTGCCCAGGGAGCCGACACGTGTGCCGGGTGTACCGAGAACACAACGCTCATGGTACAACCGGCACCCGTACCGCCCAGGGAGCCGACACGTGTGCCGGGTGTACCGAGAACACAACGCTCATGGTACAACCGGCACCCGTACCGCCCAGGGAGCCGACACGTGTGCCGGGTGTACCGAGAACACAACGCTCATGGTACAACCGGCACCCGTACTGCCCAG
Source organism: Ashinkailepas kermadecensis (assembly GCA_034440615.1). Taxonomy (NCBI): domain Eukaryota; kingdom Metazoa; phylum Arthropoda; class Thecostraca; family Neolepadidae; genus Ashinkailepas; species Ashinkailepas kermadecensis. The sequence goes on along the minus strand of JAOTOM010003935.1, from coordinate 54,275 downwards.
GGAGCCGACACGTGTGCCGGGTGTACCGAGAACACAACGCTCACGGGCGCTGACATTGCTGGAGAACCATTATTCCGGCCGTGAGCAAAAGCTGGATTTGTTATGATTCCCCGGGCATTAGAAGGAAACTTCTAGCCAGATAATAACAGAACCGAATGCACTTCATAGCGCATGATCCGTACGAAACTATATTTCTGACCGCTTTATAACTGCAACAGCAAACAAGGCTAGGAGGTGTGAAATCGAAGTCGGGTCATAAACATGAGATAACATAACATAAACATATGTTCACATGAACTCCAGCATTACCGATTCCGATATCCCTTCATCCTAGAAACTTCGTCCTAGAAGAAACTTGAAGTTGAACTTGATGATCCTACCAATCCATCCGACTACCGTCATACTTCCATTGTCCCTGTCATTGCCAAAATTGTGGACTGTGGCGTCCACCAGCAACTCTACATGTCCCAAAACCACCTCCTGTCCCCCACTCTGCACGGCTTCCGCCCGCGGCACGCGACAGAAGCTGTCCTGACTTGCATATCCCACCAAATCCTCTTCGCTAACGACCGATTGGAGATGTCCCTTCTTTGTTTGCCGGATTTGAGCAAACGTTTTAGTAAGATATATCACTCGAAGCTCCTCTCAAAATTATGCCTCTATGGTATTGACATTTACTGGTGTTCAGCTTACCTCCATAATCACACCCAGAGTGTCAGTCTCACTCACAGTCTAGGGACCGAAAATATATATATTACTGCACAACATAGGAGTATTATTTAGTTATTTGGACTTTAGGGCGCTTCCACAAAACTATGATCATTTAGCGCACATAACGTTCGCATCGAATTATATTAAGGATCTGCTTTCGGCCCCTTGATCTGCTACATATTTTCCAAAGACATTAGTATGTCCGCAGAAGGCGCAGTAGTAGCCCAATACGTACATGCCACTCAAAGCTTGGTAATGTGGCGAAAAGTTGAATTCCAAAACGCCGTCACTCGGACGGAACAAGTACTGGCCTCTCTTGACAATTAGTTTTGTGTGCATGGTCTCAAGGTACACTGACAAAAATGTGAGAAGCGTATATATTCCCTGAGAATAGTAGACATTCTGATTTTCCCTATTCAAATTACACCACACAAAACTAGTACTCTGTTCGCGATATGCTGAGAACACCATTCTCAGAAGACAATGCTAGTGCGTTGAGGCTTCAAATGTACTCATGTGAAACCACTTTCAGGACTCAGGGAGAATATCTTTTGGTCTCAAGCGAAATCAGTCAGACTGAGAATAGCAATTGGTCTCAATTTAAATAGCTATGTTCAATTGATTAATATAACGAAGAATGGCTCTTAGATGCTCCTGGGTTTTAGACATTGTGTGTAAATAAAATATATATACGACCTTCAATATACCAGGAGGTGCTGAGTTGACATCAAAAGTAACGATTGAGGTTATACTTTATTGCTCAACGTTTCGGCCAGGGGCCATCGTCAGGAGTGATGAAAAAAGCTCAAGCTTAAAAAATAGAAAAAAATCACGCGGGAAAAGAAGCGTGGAAAAAGACACGAGGAATGCAGAAAAGCCTCCTCAGTGGCGCAGACACTCACAGAAACTACAAACCAGAAACAAACTATGTCAAAAAGGAATCCTCTGAGGAAGCCCGAGCCGATGGTCCATATACATATCGATGCATACACTCATGCACATATATCGACATATATCCAATATAACGCGTAATACATACTATATATAATTTATGTTTATGTAATTTTATGTGATATACCAAGACGTCGTTTGCGTGTTCGCGGCTGAGTCGTCAGATGGTATATTCAATGAAAAGACAATCAAGTTCTTTTAAAGCAAAATTTCAAACAGGACACGAGCAGTGATGAAAGCAGCACTTCAACACAGTAAAAAAAACGGCAGACTGAAAATATTACAATTGAAACTGCCACGTAGTCTATCTGAAGACGGAGCCGCTAGGAGCCCAGAAAGCTCATAAATTGTTTCCAAAGAGGGTCATCCCAAATATATCATTATCATTCTTATAAACCCCTTTAATGTTTCTGAAAGATTCACTGGTAATGGAACAAAATAATCACAGAATTGCCTATTTGTATTAAGTGTTCGCTGTTTCAAGATAATCCTATTCATTATTTATATGGGAATTTATCACCTGACGGAAAAGACTGAACGAAGGAAAATGTGCAGCTACGAAATGAACGTTTGCGCATTCCATAAATGGCATAAACCATGAGCTATGGTCAGTCAGGACTCAAGACAGTATTTTTACTGTAAAGGTGAATCATGAACCTTTCAGATGGCATAAAGTAGTGTCACCTGTAGATAATATATTTTAGTGAACTTACATTTTATAAACTTATCCCCTCGTCAGTAACAACTTAGCCCTACAGCGCGGTAAGTTGATGAACCGGTAGTTGCGCGATGTTTGGCTCTGGTGGAAAGCCCAGAGGATGCCACGAAAAAAAATATTGGGGATGATACAAGAAGGTTTAAGCTTGACATATGTATGGTAATCTCCTCGCTATACTCCCGAAGTGGAGTTATTTTGAGTTTCGCCAAAATTGTATCAACTAGACCCGGTCTCCCCTATCACTGCCCAACAGCTTCGGAGTCTTTATTTATATTGTTGGGCTTTAGGGCGCTTCTACCTATGATAGGGCGTGGTCATTTAGTTCCCATAACGTACGCATCTGAATCTTTTAAGGAACTTCTAGGTAAAATTTCACGATCACTATCTCCTGCCCGTCTCGGAAGACAAAAAAAAAACAACTCTACTTTGGGTGGCTCTCTCAGCAGGCACTTTCACATCAAAATCATCATGAGACGGTGTTTCGGCATTTTCAGTGGTCTGTCGCATCTGAGAGGCCACCTGCGGCCTACTGTCATCTCCGTCCTGCTCAATGCCCTGGTTATCTCGCAGATCCGGTACTGCATTTCGGTGTACCGAAACGGAACGAAATAAAATGCCCCGACTGCAAAAAAGCATAAAACCACACAGCAAAAATTATATTCGATCACACAAATTCGATGGACCAAACAGTCACTGGTAGCCACCGTCCGGCCGCATTCTTCACACTTGTAACGTCCCCGTCCGGTGTGTTCTCATATGTCCAGCCAAACACTTCTCGGCAGCAAACGTCCGGTCACATTACTTACATCTGTAAGTTATTTCTGCAGTGTGTGCTCGCATATGCTCAATACAATTCCTGTTGGCAGCAGAAGCCCGTCCACATTCCTCACATGTGCAACGTCCCTCTCCAGGATGTGTTCTCATATGCCAAACCAAACTGCTCTTGGCAGCGAACGCCCGGCCGCATGTCTCACATTTGGAAGATGTCTCTCAGGTGCGAGTTATCTCAGGTTGAACTAAATTCGACCTTACAGTAACGTCCTGCTGCAGGCATCACATTTTCAACACCCCTCTCTTGTATGGGACTTGAAATGTCTAACTAATCGACACCGGAAAGCAAACTCTCTCCCGCATGTACCGCACTTGTATGGTCTCTCCCCAGTGTATTCCCTAATATGTGCAATCAAACTCTTTTTGCAAGTAAACGTCCTGCTACATGTATCACACTTGAAAGGTCTCTCTCCGGTGTGTGTTCTCGAATGTGTAGTCAAATACACCCTGGAAGCAAACGTCCTGCCGCATGTCTCACACTTGAAAGGTTTCTCTCCGGTGTGTCTTTTCACATGTTTAGTCAAATGCCACCTGTGAGGAAACGTCTTGCCGCATGTCTCACACTTGTAAAGTCTTTCTACGGCGTGTTTTCCGAGATGTCTAACCAAACTGGTCTTGGCAGCAAACTCCCGTCCACATACCTCACACGTATGAGTTATCTCTCCGATGTGGACTTTCATGTGTCGAACCAAATTGTGCATGGCAGGAAATGTTTTGCCACATGTTTCACAGTTGAATGGTTTTTCTCCGGTGTGGGACATCATGGGCGCGGCCAGGTTGAATGCCTTAGCAAAGATTATCTGGCCTGGATATTTTCCCCCGGTACCGTCACTGTATGCCCTCGTACCCGTGTGGACTCTGTGGTGTTGAAGCAGCCATCCACGATGCTCAAACGTCTTGTCACACACGTCACAGCGATACGAACTCGCTGCGACCTGAGTCACGGGTTGTCGTTGCGAAGTGCCACTGGCATCCACGGAGCACTGGCTGTTGTTGCTGTTGTTGGCGCTGTTGATACGGCATTGAGACGCAATTTCCGATGTCGTTCGTTCACTTCGAGCACTCATCTTCCCATAGTGATACGTCGGTGCAGTAGCACCTGAAACAATACATTGAGATGCATTTTATAATATTTCATGCTTTGACAGGGAATAAGAAGCTTACAGCTGGAGCGGTACACCACATTTGACGTCACTCAGTTTCACTTTCTGTGATGAACTAAAAAATGCATGTCTTCAATGTGCCCAATCGACAACAAAAACGAACACGCTTACTTTTCATCATCTGATATGCCAGTTAACGAGATAAATGGTGAATTATTTTCCAATAGCAAGCATGCCGTTCCATGCGGTATACCAACCACAATTGTCTGTTCTGCATATGTCAACTTGTAAACGTTTCGGTACAACGAAGCCGTGTTTCCACTGTCTAGGTACACATCCGGTGAAAATACTATGATTAAAAGTACTCTGTACGACAACACTTCAGACATGCAGACCTGCGGAGAGTTTAGATCACTCATTAAGCAGCAGGTCCGCCCGTTACCGCAGCACGCAATACCTCTGCCTTACTGTCGGGCCTGCTGTTGGATTAGGATACTTTCGGTTCGCTTTTGGGGCGGCCCACACCGTTTCCGCCCGTCCGTCAGCCGCGGCATCCGTACCGCCCAGGGAGTCGACACGGGTGCCCGGTGTACCGAGAACACAACGATCATGGTACACCCGGCACCCGTACCGCCCAGGGAGCCGACACGGGTGCCGGGTGTACCGAGAACACAACACTCACGGCCGCTGTCATTGCTAGAGAACCATTGGGCCAGCATTACGGCCTTGAGCAAAAACTGGATGTGTTATGATTCCCCCGGTAGTAGAGGGCAACTTCTATAAATATAATAACAGAACCGAATGCATGTCATGGCGCAGGGTCCGCATGAAACTATATTTCGTACCACCTTATAACTGCAACAGTAAACAAGGCTAGGGCAGCGACGATCGGACAGCAGCATTCGCGCGTCACCCTGTGCTTTCGTGTTTCGCACGTCACCTGGCCAGTGGAAGAGAAGCGGAGACCGACCGACCGACTACGAGCGATCGACCCGCCGGCATCCGCCACCAATGCACCAATATACCGACACACACACATACACCGACACACACACAAACCGACACACCGACACGCACGCACGCACACACGCACACACGCACGCACGCACGCACGCACGCACGCGCGCGCGCACCGACACATGCATACACTGACACACGCACACACCGACACACGCACACACCGACACACGCATACACCGACATACACCTACACACACACACCGACACACGCATACACTGACACGCACGCACACACCGACACACGCATACACCGACACCGACACACACACACATACACGCCTTACACACCACAACACATAGCCCAGGTCCTCCGTCTTCCTTCTTCCTTCTCTCGCACATCACTACCTACCTGAACTCTTCACGACTTCCTCTACTCTACTCAACAGCCCAAGACTTCGCCTAGTTCTACGAAGATTTCTACATCCTTCAACTGCACGACTCTTCAGGTACTCTATCAATAGCCGGACCCATCCGATCATCCACCGCATACACAACATGCCAATCACAATAACACCGGGCACATACACTTCCCAGGGCACCATACACGCACGGGAATTGGCCTGCATGTCGGCGGAGACCCTGGGCCTCAAACTAGAGGACCAAGTTGTCTCCGCCGTGTTTAGCCCCCCCCCCCCCATCAGGCAAACAAACATCGCACATCATCATACTGACCTTCAGGACCGGACATCACCTACACACATAAAAGCGTAGTACATTCGATACACAGCCACACCACGAGCACCTCTCCCGCGACGATGTAAAAACCTAATTACATGGACACATCGCGGGGGATTCCAAAACACCCACGCGCGAGACATGCGCCCGCCAACACACTGACTCATGTACAAGTGGCGAGCATTGCTGCGCGAGCTGCAGGGAGGGCCACGTGGCCTGGGGCAGGGCCTGTCCTCAAGGTGGGCGGCGGAGAGGGATATTCTCCGCCTCGTCCACCTTGAGGGCTGGGATATGACCCGGGCCAGGGCGTGGGTTATCGACCCGCAGTCTGCGTGGCCTGCTCGCCGCTCAGAGCCAGGTAGGCATACACGACCACCAGCACCGCCACAAACAGACACAGAGTGCCCTGCTCTACCAACACACGCACCACCCAAACGCACAACAGACGACCAGACACAAACTGACCAAACACAACTCCAGCATACGTCAACACTCGCTAACGACACAAGCGTCACCAAACGTAACGTAAACGTAAACACTAACTCATGAACAAACCACCACTCAAAACAACGATAGGATGCCGCATACACCAACAGGCAAATAAATTACACATCACACTCCCCACATCAAAACCACTCCCACCATACACTGCATGGTGAAAACACCAAACACCCACAACACACGTTCTCATCGACAAACCAAAGCACACATATACAGATAAGAAATGCAACAACTTTTTGGGCAATTCACATCACAATACACAAATTAGATATCATCTACACCGACGGCAACAAATCAAACACAACACAGCAGAGGCAGACGGGCACGGTAGTGGTGCTGTACTCCGGTACAGCACCGCCCTGGGTCATCCTGCCTGCCCGTCTGCCCAGTACACCATCTACATACACAACGGAATTATACGCCAATCTTCTCGGCCTACTCTACTATATATAACACAACAATTGAACAAAACACCACAGCAACAGACGCCAAATCCGCAATACAAAGCATAACGCTGAATGTGCTGTGTGCATGCGTGTATGCATCTATGTTATTGCCACTGACCTGTTTTTCCTACCACAATCGTGGAACCGTAATAGCCACACACCGATTGTGGATGGTTCTAATGTCTGAGCCTGAGGCTGAAAAAAAAACATCGCTAGGTACAATCAGCTCAAGATATTGTCGATGAAAGTCAATTCCAGGCTGCCTAGTCTATACTGACTTAGTTCGTAGTGTGGAATAGCTATTCACTGATAATTTTAGTTGCTTGGCATTGTAATGCATAATTAGTTTTGGAACAAAAATGTTCATCTTAAGGTTAAACATTAATAACTAATATCATACATTAGTGGTTTAAAAAAAATGTGGCACGAAACTCGTTATATTCTAGACTGTAGGCCCTATGCTTATAACACAGTGTAGTTGATAGATATAGCGTATTGCGTAAACTAAATCTAGCACACGAGGTAAACCTATTTTCTTGAATAATTCATCAGATTTAAGAAGACCTTTGGGTGTATATGTAGGCAAACAACGAATCACAACGGATTTTCCCTTCAGGCTCGATCATTTTCACCACTGACTCAGCATGATATATGACAAAACACAACCAAAATGAAGCTCGGGAACCTGAAAATCCTGGAACCTATGTTTACCCTGGCCACCCTTGAAAAAGCCCCTGGATATCCGTGGATTTATATTGTGATAGGAGAGCAACTTTTTGTGGGATAATGCTGAGATCTCGGATGTATGTACCTTCGAAATGTGGCGAACAAAATCAAACTCAAGGCCAGCAGCATCAACACCATGGGCTATCTGCATAGTTTGTGGTATATTGGGCCCAGAAGTCAAATGTCCTCAGACGGGAGCGACATCAAGTGTCGGGTTTGGATCCACGCACCTGCCGTAATATTGTGGGAAGACATACACCACCGGGACACTGCGACAAGGATTGCTCTGCGGCAAATGCCGAATTAGCAATCGTAAACTTTTAGCCAGAACAAAAAAAAACTTAAAGAAGGCAATTGCACCGTCATGCTGATGCGGGCTCACCTTCGTCCAGCGCTGCTCTGAGCTCGCTCTCGTCTAGCACTGCCTTGACCTCGTTCGTGTCCAACTCGTCCTCGCCGCTGGGTTCGGGCTTGACGTCATCGGAGCGCACCTCGTCCAGCACGTGGTACTCGTCGCTGGGTTCGGCCTTGACGCCGTCGGACCGCACCACGTCCAGCACGTGGTACTCGTCGCTGGGTTCGGCCTTGACGCCGTCGGAGGGTACCTCGTCCGGCACGTGGTACTCGTCGCTGGGTTCGACCTTGACGCCATCGGACCGCACCACGTCCAGCACGTGGTACTCGCCGCTGGGTTCGGCCTTGACGCCATCGGAGGGTACCTCGTCCGGCACGTGGTACTCGCCGCTGGGTTCGACTTTGACGCCATCGGAGGGTAGCTCGTCCAACACGTGGTACTCGCCGCTGGGTTCGGCCTTGACGCCATCGGAAGGTACCTCGTCCAACACGTGGTACTCGCCGCTGGGTTCGGCCTTGACGCCGTCGGAGGGTACCTCGTCCGGCACGTGGTACTCGTCGCTGGGTTCGGTTTTGACGCCACCGGAGCGCACCTCGTCCAGCACGTGGTACTCGTCGCTGGGTTCAGCCTTGACGCCATCGAAGCGCGAGTCGTTCAGCATGTGATACTCGCCGCCAAACAGGTCGGGCGCGCAGAACCGTTCTTGTAACGGGTCGGGAACTGACAGCGGCGTGGCATCCAGCTGACCATCTGCAAGAGGGGGGCGGAGGGAGGTCGTAAATAGGCTGCTGCAGCAGGGGCGGCGCCGGGTGTGTGAAAATGGGTAAAGAAACCTACATGGACAACTTCCCTTGATATAATGAATTTAAACCTGCTTTGAAACAGTACCAAGATGAATAAGAATCTCCTTGCAAGAACAGGGAGATTTAGAACAAAGCCAAATGACAATGGTGAACTAGACTGATCAACATCATCATTTTTATATCATTTTGTTATTCCTGGGGAATGGTGCCATGATATGAAAATGAATGGTTCGGCAGCAAAAGCTAAGAGCATTGGAAGACCGTGCCCGCTTGGTCAACACAAGTTCGTGAAGAGGGTGGGGCAAGCGTATTCTAACTCTTTTGATCGGAATTCTAAGATCGCACAACTTAGTACTTGATGATGAATTGGAGTTTACGGGCGCGTCGACTACCAAGGTCATTTTGCGCCCATAGCTGTGTTTACAATCTACCATGCACCTACAGTAGTCAGTAATTAACAATCCTCAGGAGCGGCGATATACAACATCAAAACGTCCTTGTCAAAGGAATGTAAAAATGTCCCCAGACGATACGACCACAGAGTCATTCTTTATTAGCATACGCAGTGTCGGTGTTCACCCATCCTACAATCTGGCGCCGTAGAGGTTCCAACAGTAAACAACCCATTAAAACATGATACACGGTAAGCGGGTCAGAACAGCGTGGGCATAAAGATCGGGCATCAGCGTGTAGTTGTGTCGCGAAGCCATGCCCTATCCTCAATCGGCAGAGCGTTACTCCCTCTCGTCGCGAGATCCGGTGTGATGACTGCCACACCCTAGTTCCGGCTTTATAACCCTCAGCTTACTAAGTTTGGAGTTCCAGGCTTGTTGCCATTCGGACTGTATATATGATAATGTGGAGGGATGATGATGATTATTGGGGTTTTAGGGTGCGTCAACCCATGCGGGTTGTATTGCACCCATAACAAACTTGCTTAGACACGCGTCAGATTGTCACGTTCGAATTAAATTATGTCTGGGGAGTGAGTTGTCACCTAGGCAGAAGCATATATTACTTGAAATCGTATCTCCGCGAGGAAGGCCAAAACTGCTCTGTTATATATAAATCGGGAATAGTTTCCAAGTAAGTCCACTAGTCCCAAAGTATGCGCTTCATATCCGAAGTGCCTCCTGCGTTCTTCTGCATATGCTGTGCACGCCACCAGCACATGGTGCACAGTCAGCGCGGCATTACACTTCACACATTCCGGTCTGTCGTCCCCGCACAGTAAGTGTCTATGTGTTGCTAGAGTGTGACCAATTCTGAGGCGACAAATGGCCACTTCGTCCCTTCTAGTTCGACTGAATGACGAGGGCCACAGCTCCAAGTGTGGTTTGATTCGCTTTAATTTGTTTAGATCTATTCGGTCCCAGCTTTCCTGCCACTGCCTGAATAGAAATGATGATATAGTAGGGTAGTAGTCACTAGCAGGAAGTGGAAGCGCACGGCGACATGGGGCGGGTGCCGCACGCCCTGCAGCCTGATCTGCCAGCTCATTTCCACGGATTCCTACATGTGCTGGAATCCAGCAAAGTGAGACCTGCTTTCCCATACGATGGAGCGAAGTGAGTTGCAATAAAATGTCTCGTACAATGACGTTTTGGGGATAAAAACTACGCAGTGCCAAGAGACTACTGAGAGAGTCAGTCAGGATAACATGTAAGACCTCGTCATCAACTTCGATGAACGCTAGTGCTTTGTTGATGGCGATCAACTCGGCAGTGAAGACCGTGGCGTGTGACGGTAGGGAGAATGATCTTGTCACGGATCCTCTCACGAAGGCACTACCCACTCCGGTGTTTATCTTCGAGCCATCCGTGTAGGTGATGAGGTGTTTGTGATATGTTGTGGACATATGTTCTAGCGAGTGTGAGTGTAGCTCCTCTTTTGTGACATCTTGTTTTTTCATGTCCGCGAGGGAAATATCGATAGAGGGGGAGATCAGCTCCCACGGAGGAGTAGACAGTTCTTCATATTGCCGAATTCCTTGTAGTCGTATTTCCATTCGTCCCAGGAGCGTCCTCATTCGCACACAGTAAGGAGTTCCTCTCCTAATGTGATTTCGAAGGACAGCATATAAGTCATGAGCAAAGACCGCCGGATATGACGGGTGTGTCGGGAACTGTCGCATTTTGCAGGCGTATCGCAGACCCAGCATGTCGCGTCTCATAGACAGTGGAGGCTCATGCGCATCTGCTAGCACGCTAACCGTGGGAGAGGTGCGGAATGCACCTGTAATTATTCGCACCGCAGCATGATGTACTGGGTCAAGCGTTCGCTTTGTAGTAACACACGCGCCATCGTATACGAAACAAGCGTAGTCGAGCTTCGAGCGGATCAGACTACGATACAGCAGGTGTAGTGTCTTTCTATCTGCGCCATATGACGTACGAGATACACACTTCAATATCGCAAGTGCTTTAAAACATTTGTCTCGGAGTGTTTTGATATGTTCTCTGTATGTAAGACGATGATCGAACTGCACACCAAGAAAACGAGCCACTGATGCTGTAGGCACATCTTGCCCGTACAATCTCAACGCCATGTCTGGGCAGTTACGCCTACGTCGACAGAAATGTACTGCAACTGTTTTAGCTATGGAAAACTTGAATCCATTTGTATGTCCCCACTTCTCCAGGCGAAAAATAGCAAGTTGAAGCTGTCGCTCCATAAGATGGGGTGACGAGCCGTGCAACCAGATAGCAAAGTCGTCAGCAAAAAGAGACCGCCCAAATGATGAGGGGAGCGAGTCGCCGATGTCGTTCATAATAAGAGAAAAGAGAGAAGTGCTCAGGACGCTGCCCTGGGGAACTCCCTCGACTTGGTGCATCCAACCTGATACCTGGTTACCCACACGCACACAGAACTGTCTGTCTGTCATGAAATTTGTTAAGAACATGCTCAAAGCTCCACGGAGTCCGTACTTATGGATCTTAAGCAGGATGCCGTGTCTCCAGGCGGTGTCAAAGGCGCTCTCAATGTCGAAAAATATTGCCCCCAAATGCTTGTTCTTTGAAAAAGCCACACGAATCTCTGTGTCCAGCTTTAAAACGTGGTCTACCGTACTGCGATTTTTCACACTGGTCGTTGGTTAAAATGTTCTGGGCTTCTAGGAACCAAGTCAGTCGAAGGTTGACCATTCTCTCCATCAGCTTGCACAATGATGAAGTGAGCGATATCGGACGGTAGTGAGAGGGGTCATCGCCGCTTTTACCGGGCTTTAGTATTGGTACTATTATTGCTTTCCGCCAGGCTGGTGGGAAACATCCCCTTGTCCACAGTCTGTTGAAGATGGTGAGAAGAATGTTTTGCGCGCGTCGGTAGGTGCTGTAGCATTTCATTGTGCACTGCGTCCGGTCCCTCAGACACACTTTTCAACTGGCTGAGTGCGGAGACAATCTCAGCTTGAGTAAACGGCAGGTTGTAGTGCAGTTGTTCAGTTGTGTTAAAAGTGATCTCGTCCTTCTGGCACCGAGCACGGTGTTGCAGGAAATTTGGGTCGGTAGGTTGGCTACGCTTCGCAATAGCGTAAGCAATGTGGTTGGCTACCTCGCCTGGATCGGTTATGATATTTCCTCTGATGTTGAGGACCGGGAGTGGGACTGAATTAAACCGACCAGCAATCTTTTTCATGCGCGACCATACTTCGGAGGTTGGTGTTGTTCGGCTAATCTTCCCTATATATTCTCGCCAGGATGCACGCTTCGCGGCACGTATTGTTCGTCGAGCCAGTGCCTTGGCCTTTTTAAACGCTAGCATATTAGCCATAGTGCTGTGTTTGCTGAACTCCTTAAGAGCCCGTTTGCGGTCGCAGATAGCCTGTTTGCATTCCTCGGTCCACCAGGGAACTGGAATACGGCGTCGGGTGCCAGAGGTGCGTGGAATGCACTCATTGGCGCACTGGAGTAGTCGTGATGTAAAATCTTCCACACTAGTACAGTTATTTTCAATGTCGGTTGTAAAAGCCATCTGTGCCCGAGATTCGAAACTGGTCCAATCTGCCATCCTTAAGTTCCAACGTGGCGGCCGTACTCCCAGAACTACGGTTCTCCGAAAAGTCAGCCATATCGGATAGTGGTCACTTCCCAGGCAGTCATCATGAACTGACCATTCGAACTGCTGAGCCAGTTCAGGACTGGCTATGCTCAGGTCTAGTGCTGATGTCCGGCCCGATGGCAGCGCCAGATGAGTGTGCGCACCTGTGTTTAGGAGGCAGAGTGGCTCGTTCAAGATTAAATCTTCCAGGATTCGACACCGTATGCTGATATCCGAACATCCCCAAGCAGTGTGGTGGGCATTGAAGTCTCCCAGTAGCAGAACAGGTGGAGAAAGCTCCGTTAGTAGCTGTTTCAGCTCCGCAGTAGGGAATGATGTTCCAAGAGGCAGGTACAGGGAGCACACGTTTATGCAATGGTGGTCAAGCGTAACCTGCGCTGCGACCGCTTGCAAAGGTGTTCGGAGGACCAGCTCACGTGCTGGTATGCTGTGGTGGACGGCTAGTAGCACGCCTCCATGCGAAATGTGTGTAGGGTGTATATCGCTACGGTACACCTGGTAACATTTGAGTTTCACTGTGTCCTGTGGTGCCAGCTTTGTCTCTTGGAGACAGATGACTGCAGGGTTGTGCCGATTTAAAACGGTCACAAGATCAAAAACGGAAGTCTTCAAACCTCGGCAATTCCACTGTAAAATTGCCGTAAAAGAAGCCAGTTAAAACGAGTTAAGACGATGGAGTGACTAATAGGGCGGTCACTGGAACTTCGTGGAACAAGAGTGGGTCCGTGACCTTCCCCTAGGGCTTGCTCCGTCGGTAGGGGATTCCTGCCAAGGTGGAGCACGCTTCCGTCCTCTGATCGGGGATGGGGATGCCGGAGCATCGCCCCCACGTGGTGGGATGGGTGGTGGAATGTGAGGTGCCGATGTCGACTGGATTGTCAGCTGGGTGGCATGGGCTCTCGACTGTACGCTTGGAGACGCGTTTCGGCTCGCCCGGCCAACCGGTCCCAGGTCCGGGGCTGCTTGGCGAACACTGGCCTTCGGGTCTCGTGTCACTGGTGGAGGCGTGACAGGGATGCGTCTCGATGATGTACAGCAGAACGTTGGAGGGGGAAGGGGAGGAGGGGGAGGAGCAGGAGGGGGAGGAGCAGGAGGGGGAGGAGCAGGAGGGGGAGGAGCAGGAGGGGGAGGAGCAGGGATTGATCGCGGTGATGCGGGATGGGTTACCTTGGATGTGGGAATATTGGGTGTGGTGGAAGGAGTATCCGGGAGTTTGGAGTGTTTTTTTGGCACGCTGTACCAGGGTCCACTCGTCTCCTTCCTTTTGTGTCTCTGAGATCTCAGAAGACCGTAGTCGTTCTCGGGTTGACGTTTCTTTGGCCTGCTCCGGCCTAGACGACTGAACTGTGTGATGCAGCTCAGGTGTCTCCGATCCCGTGGAAGGTGTACAAGCAATACCAAACGAACTCAACAAAGTGCTAAGTTGGGCAAGCAACTGCGTGGTGATGGTGGGCTGCTGTTGTGGAAAGTTTGTCAGGCTATCGCGAGTCATCTCGGCGTAAGACACTTTCGGGTGGTTTTCGTCGTATGCCTCACGGGCTTGCCGAAAGGACAGATTCCTCGTGCATTTCAGCGACAATATCTCTTTTTCCTTGATGTACGTTGGGCATGATCTGTCAGAGGTTGTGTGTGGCACTTGTGTCCTACCACAGTTCACACACCACACATTCTGCGATTCGCACTTTTCAAGAGTGTGATCTGGTGATCCACATTTTCCACAAGCAGGGCGGCCGCGACAGTATCGAGTTGTATGGCCATACCGCTGGCATCGGAAACACCTCATTGGATTCGGGACGAAGACTCTCACTTTTACTCTTAGGTAGCCTACTTGCACTGCTGATGGCAGGTCAGTGGAGCTGAAAGTGAGGATGATGTTATTAGTGGGTTGGAGTTCCCTTCCCCTTCGCACCTTCATTCTTTGCGCTTCTACCACACCATATTCTGTTAATCCGTCAACTATCTCAGCCTCCGAAACGTCCCTTAGATCGTAACAGTTGATCACTCCTTTGCAGAAATTCTTCGTATTATGTGGTTCAACTTTTATTGGAATGGCGATGTCTCTAGTGCCATCGGGGGTTCGTATGCTGTAAATGAACTTGTCCATGCCTAAAGCGCTCCTTGCGTCCTCTTGATTTTGAAACTCCACTTCTATCCCTTCGTCCCGTAATTTGTCACAGCGCGTGACGGTCCCGAAGCGGTCACATCCTCTCTTACGCTGGAAGGGCGAGAGTGATGATAGGGTCTTGTCTGAGTCAATGGATTTAAATATTAAAATGCGTGGTATAGTTTTTCTTGACGCCGACGTGGTACTGGTGTGACCAAGATGCTGATCTCTGCTAGGTGGATTGCGCGGAGAACGTGTAGGGCGGTATGCCTCTGCCGGTGTCGGGTTGGTAGTGCGACTTCCACTGGGTAAGTCGGTGTTCTGGTCCCCACGGGGTCCAGGATGGGTTTTTGTGTTGAACGAATCCATGTAGTATGCTTGGTTTCTGCTCCTCGGGCGCCCCACCACACAGGGGCCCTACGGGGGGGACGCCTGGGCCCCGCGGACGGGAGGACGCCAGGCGCCCGAGGAGCTATACGGGGCAGACGGCGCCTTCGCCCGGCCGGGAGAGAGGGACTCACCACCCCGACCCGGATCCAGCGCCGTCCACCCCTTGACCCCAGCCGGCCCGAGGCGACCGGCCACTTGGCCCGCGTGAGGCCCCACGGGCCCGCCCGCCCCTCCGGGATATCAGGACCAAAGAGGCGTGTTGGTCCCCCGTCACAACTAGCACCGTGCGACGGGGGACCTCAACCTCCAGGACTCCGTCAACCCCGGGGGACGGGCCGAGGGGGCGCGGCTATCCCGATAAAACTGAGCTGGAGGGCAGGACCGGGGAAGTTGTCCTGCCTGCTCATAGTAGGGATAGTTGGTGTTGTAGGGCCAGGTGAAGGATATGGATGTTGGGATAAGATGGGCGTTGGAATGGGAGCGTACGGATGGAAGGACGAGTGAGGCACCCCTAGTCTGACCCCTCGCCGGCTCACCGATGGACTGGGATTCTGGGTCCTAATGGCACTCAATCCCCCCCACCACGTAAAGGTGGTGCCTCGTCGGGGTGGGGGGGGAATGTGGAGGGATATAGTTGTCTTGGAGGAAGAGGTAGGCGACGTTCACGTCCATTACTGATGGCGTGCTTGCCGGCTATATCGGCAGCTTCATTTCCAGCAAGTCAAACATGGCTGGGGATCCAGCAAAATACGATATTTGTGTCGATATCAGTTAGGGATTTGTCGACGCGCAGAATCCTGTGGACAAGCCTATTACCCGAGTTGAAAGACTTCATTGCCCAGACACTGCTCAAGGTATCAATGAAAACCACGTGATTTGTGGTCTGGTCATCCTGAACAGGGGGTTGGTTATTGGTTTTACGACACGTCGACTGTTGAGTCATGTAGCGTCGCCAATCTCTCACGCCGATTGGTCGCGGGCGAAGAGTAGCGACAGGTGAGTCTCGAACCCACAACCTTTCGATTGTGAGATGAGCATCTTACCCCTAGACCACTCGTTCCCGGTCATCCCGGACATAATAAAGAGCTTACAGAATAGCTTATAGTTTAGCAGTAAAAATCAACGCCTGCTTCGGTAACGTGCGTGCGTGCGTGCGTGCGTGCGTGCGTGCGTGCGTGCGTGCGTGCGTGCGTGTGCGTGCGTGCGCGTGTGCGTATGCGTGTGTGCGTGTGTGTGTGTGAGTTTGTCCAGCCTGCCACTGTGTTGGTGATGTCGGCTGTTTCAGAGGGTGTATAGAGGTGTAAATGAAGCTGTGGGTTAGGGTGTGAGGAACATCGTAGTCGGGGAAGCAGAAGAAAGGATAAGCAAGGTTGACTTGTTGAAAGGTGCCGGAATAGAGTTGAGGCCGTCTTCAAGTTAACAGAGTAGAGCTGGGCAGAGTTGAATTGAGCTGTCTTAAATATGAGGCGGTAGATCTGGTCGGAGGTTGACGATGATGCAGTAGTGAAGAGTGAAGTGAAGAGTTGCCAGTCCGGACGGTGCTAATTTGGGGTATGGGGGTGTAGCGAGGGGGGGATCGGGGCATCGCCATATTGTATGAACATTGCAAGAACATGAGATCGTATAATACTTTGGGGATAATGTTTTTTTATCGTTCGTTTTTTAAACGTATCTTTTAGGTTTTTTTCCCCAGTCTTTTGTTCAATTCTCTTTTTTAACATATCTTTTCATTTTTTTACCCGTTCCCCTTTTGTTTTTTTCATAGTTGTTCCAGTATGCGTGTGATAGAGAGAAAGTAGAAGATCTGTTCGTGTAATGTTCGTGTAATGCCGCCCCGGTAGCTCAGTTGGTTAGAGCGCTGGCCTGCACTGGTCTCCCCTGTCCTGGCAACGCAGGGTTCGAGTCGCTTCACGCGCTCGCATTTAGCCCCCGGCTGGGAGGGTCAGTTGGCAGCTGGTCCGATAAGGCCGGGGACGAGGTACCGGGCGGCCGTGTCAGTGCATTGACGGCACGTTATACTTTCCGTCTAAATTCTGCCGTTGAACTGGAATTCATGGATCGGGTGGTGGGGCCAGGGTTCACGCAACAAGCTCTGCTTAGCAATAGAACCCTAGCTCATAAAGCCACCCAATGGGCGCTAAATGACCAAACCTGGTCGATGCGCCCTAAAACTCAAATAACTAACCAACCATCATAAAGCCACCCCAGCAAGAATTCTGATTAAATTTATTCGTTAAAAAAAAGTTTGATGTTCATCGTTGAGAAGAGTGGTGGGGTTTAGTGGGATGTTGTTTGTGGTGCAGTAGTTTGTGATATGTTGTCTTTGGTTGGTGCATTTGGTGCAGTATATGAGTATGTGTTTGATTGCAAGTGCTCGGTGACATGTTGTACATTGTGGTCGTGGACGCTTTAGAATGAGGTAAGAGTGTGCGAGTGCTGTTTGTCCGATGCGTAGTCGTGTCAGTATTCTTTATTTGAATCTGGCGTTTTCATTGATGGTGTGCCAGTGTTCGTGCTTTGGGTGTATTTCGTGGAGTTGTGTTCTTGCTGTGTCCGATGTTTGTTGAATGTGTTTGTTGATTGCCTGGTGTATTGTGGGGTAATAGTCGGATTGTGAGTATGGGCAGTGTGCGGTTTGTTGCAGTGTTGTGGCTGTTTGCTTCGGTGTCTGCGTGTTCGTTGCCTTGCATGTTTGTGTGGCTTGGTATCCAAAGGAGAAGTGGTCGTTGTCGAGTGTTTAGTTTGTTATGTATGTGCAGTATTTTGGGGATGAGGGGGTGTTTGAATGTGGTGTAGGGTGTTATGCTTTGCATTGCTGATTTAGCGTCTGTAGCTATGATGTTATGTTCAATGCTTGTGTTGTAGATAGTGGAATAGGCCGAAAATATTGCATATAATTATTATATGTATGTGGCTGCTGCGTCGTGCCAACGGGCACGCAGGATGACACGGATGCTGTACTGGGGCACAGCACCGCCGCTGTGCCAGTCTGCTGTGTATGGGATTTTGAACCGTCGGTGTAGATGATATTGGAATTTGCGTACTGTGATGTGAATTGAAGGAATAATTGTATTTCTGTCTGTGTATGCATGTTTCGGTTTGTGGACGACGAAGGGTGTTGTGGGTGTTTGGTGTTTCCACCATGCAGTGGGTGGTGGGAGTGGTTTTGAGGTGGGGAGTGTGATGTGTAAGCTATTTGCGTGTTGGTGAATACGGCATGCTATTGTAGTTTTGAGTGGTGTTTTCTTCATGAGTTGGTGTATGCGTTTGGTGCGGATTTTTAGTGCCTGAATGCACGGATGTTGTCTAATGAGTTGTGTTTTGTAGTGGTATCTGAGTAGTGCTTCAGTGCGTCTGTGTTGTAGTTGTGGTATGTGGTTGTATATGTGAAGAGCGAGTGAGGGTGAAGTAGTATATGCTCCTGTAGGTATTTTGAGGCATTGGTTTTGAAGTTTGTCAATAATTTTGTGGTTTGATTTAGAAGCGTTTTCGAAAAGTGGGGATCCATACTCCATGATTGGCCGAATGATGTATTTGTATAATGTCAGTAGCTAATTTCTATATAATCCCAAATTTGTGCCGGACAGTGCTCGTAGGATGTTCATTCTTTTTGATGCGCGTTTTTGGATGTTTAAGATGTGTGGCTGAAAGGTGAGTTGTGGATCTAATGTGATGCCTAAGAATTTTGCTGTGGTAACAAATTGTATGGGTGTGTGGTCTAATTTCAGTGGTTGTAAATCTGTGTGTCGCTTATAGCCAAAAAGGATGCATTTGGATTTGTGTGGGGCGATGTGTAGAATTAGTAATGAGAGTATGTTGTGTAGTTCTGTTAGTGCGTTTTGTAGTCTTGGTATTGCGTGGGTTGGTATTTCGTGTGATGTCCATAATACGATGTCATCTGCATAGAGTGTAATTGTGCAATTTTTCAAAGCATTTCTATCATCAAGGGTAATATATTTACATGTATATACACTGTACGCCATCAGTACTGATAAACGCTCCTGGCACACGCACCCTCCGTCCACCCTTCCATTCTTTACTAGACTACGACGTCGGCGCCACTGGCCATTTCACACATCCCTCCCCCACACATCACCTAAAATTCATCCTATCCCCCCCCATAAGACGGGTGGCTCCATTCAGCAGAGTGAAATGAGGTCGAGACAATAGCTGTCATAGAAATTAGGTCGGCCCGGTAATGTTTGGAAGAAGGAAGAAGGCATGACAGACAGACGGAACTCACATGGCAGATGTCGGTCGCCCTCCGGCTGTCCGTCACTTCAACACCGTCCGAGTGACTGCTGTCCGAGTCGCTGCTCCCAGTGTCGGTCCTTCTTCCTCTGAGTCCTTCCTGAGCGTGTCCTCAGTGTCCCGTCCCCTTCGTACTGCCCCCGTTTTTCTTAATTCTCCCTCTCGCTCCGCCCCCTCTAGCTTCTAGCCACTCCCAGGGCTCCGGATTGAAAGTTTTTGATGTTGATGTCTAGCGGAGAATTTCATTTTCATTTTCGTTTTTCTTGGGCCATGCTTTTTTTCTTGAGCCCTTGAGGTCTGGGGCCTTCGTGGCGTTCCGCCAGAGCTGGTGGCGTTTTCCACCGGGGGTCGATGACTTCAAGGTCGGCCGGCCTTTCTCCCCTCAGGCTGTTGTGTCCAGGCGCTCGATTTGGAGACAGCATAATCTGCTTCCCGTTTTCACCAATTTGCATTCTCGTGTGAAGACAAGACGACATATTTTGGAACAGCACCACACTTTTCCAGTTTCTACTTCGTGTACCCGTGACGTCATCAAAAGTATCCAGGACGTGGCGCAAGATTCCTCCGACGTTCCTCGCCTGCTCCTGAGCATGCTGCTGTTGCGAAGCTGCCTGCCTAGTCTGCCGGTGTACCCAGATGTTCTGCCCATACCACTGCCCCCGCATGATAGGCTTAAACCCGTCGAAGATGTCAGGTATACAATAGACTGCCCTGCTAACTCAGACTACTCTCGACCATATCACTGCTGCTGTCTGGTCTGGTAAAACAAGCGTATTGACAGACACGCTTGTCAGGACTCACCGATTATGGCACTCGGCTGCGGTCCCAGTGTGTCCAGCATACCGTCCGCTCTGAAAACCGGCACATCCGTGAGTCACGGTTACAATGCACGGAGGATATATGTGGTGCAGCTGACAGGAGTCAGCGAGACATTGAGCAATAGGGCGCGCCAACTACAAATGCTATAAAGCGCCAATAGGCTCGTCAATAGAACACATGACTACAAACAAGTTATCCTGAACGACGTAATATGCATTGAGGCATAGAAGTTTTGATGTTTCATTAGTCGTGGCAGGACCCACGACTGCCACGACTATGCTTTCATTGCTATTGCTTTCATCATGTATAAAATAGCCAGACATTGAGGACAATAAATTGCAGACGTCAGAGAACATCCTCGCAAAACAGTTGTCTCAAGTGGCCGGCGTATTCATTAAAGGTACCGTTCACCATGTTGTACGGTGAAATTTGAACTTGAACCAAACACGCAGGCTTACGGGAAGAGTCGCTGTCCATCGAACCGCATGCTTTTTTCTTGCCAATTCGGCCCAGTTATCTCGCAACTCGATTACCGCAGTTCAATCAGCTGACAGGCGGATTTGTATCGGGCTACCGCCGTTCACCCTCTCGGCACTAGTACATATAGAGCTATAGCAGTATCATTAGCATCAGCACTAGTACATATATAGTTATAGCAGTACCGCTAGCGTCAGTGCCAGTACACACACACACACACATATATATAGCAGTGTCGTTAGCATCAGCACTAGTGCATACATAGTTATAGCAGTATCGTTATCATCAGCACAAACACATATATAGCTATAGCAGTATCATTATCATCAGCACTAGTACATATATTACTATAGCAGTACTGTTGGCATCAGCACTAGTACATACATATATATAGCATTATCATTGGTTGGTTATTGGTTTTACGACACGTCGACCGTTGAGTCATGTAGCCAATCTCTCACGCCGATTGGTCGCGGGCGAAGAGTAGCGACAGGTGAGACTCGAACCCACAATCTTCTGATTGTGAGACGAGCATCTTACCCCTAGACCACTCGTCCCCTAGCATTATCATTAGCATCAATACTAGTACATATATAGCTATGGCAGTAATGTTAGCATCAGCACTAATACATATATAGCTATAACAGTATTGTTAGCATCAGCACTAGTACACATATAGCTTTAACAGTATCATTAGCATCAGCACTAGTACCTACATAGCTATGGCAGTACCGTTAACGTCATCACTAGTACATATATAGCTTTGGCAGTGTCATTAGCATCCATGCATGTGCCACTAGCACATGCATGAAGGTGTATTATAACCTCCACAGGTCATAACCTCAACAGGTCATAACCTCCGCAGTTCATAACCTCCACAAATTCAACATAC
Organism: Ashinkailepas kermadecensis; assembly: GCA_034440615.1. Classification (NCBI taxonomy): domain Eukaryota; kingdom Metazoa; phylum Arthropoda; class Thecostraca; family Neolepadidae; genus Ashinkailepas; species Ashinkailepas kermadecensis. The sequence continues at coordinate 32,443 of JAOTOM010003935.1, read as the reverse complement.
CCGAAGCAGTCGCAACCTCCACAGGTCAAAACCTCCACATGTCATAACCTCCACAAATATGATGCAGTCATAACCTCCACAACTCCGAAGTGGCCATAACCTTCACATATTCAAGAACATCATAATTTCCTAGAAGTATCACTTCGGCTAGCTATCGCTAGGCAGCAGCACGGTCTATGTATTATGTTAGGCTAGGTTAGGTTAGGTTGGGTTAGACTAGGTTAGGCAAGGTTAGGCAAGGTTAGGTTAGGTTAGGTTATGTTAGGTTACTATATTTCAACATGCAATCCCATGACATTCATTCCATATTCGTTGCGATAATACCTAGACCGTGCTGCTACCGAGGGATAGCTAGCTAAAGTGATGCTTCTAGGAAATTATGAAGGTCTTGAATCTGTGCAGGTTGTGAGCTGTGGAGGTTATGACGGCTTTAGAGTTGTGGAGGTTATGAACTGTAGGGGTTATGACCGCTTCGGAGTTGTGGAGGTTATGAGCTGTGAAGTTTATGACCGCATCGGAGTTGTGGAGGTCATGACCTATGAAGGCTATGACCGCTTCGGAGTTGTGGAGGTTGTGAACTGTGGAGGTTAGGACCTGTGGATGTTACGACCGCTTCGGGTATGTTGAACTTGTGGATGTTATGAACTGTGGAGGTTATGCTACACTGTCTAAATATATAGCTATATCAGTACCGTTACCATCAGCACTAGTACATATACAGTAGTACTGTTAGCGTCAGCACCAGCACATATATAGCTATAGCAGCACCATTAGAGTCAGCACCAGCATACATACTACAGCAGCATGCTACAGCAGCAGTTAGCGTCAGCACAAGTACATATATAGCTACAGCAGTATTGTTAGCATCAGCACCAGTGCATATACAGCTATAGCAGTACCATTAGCGTCAGTACTAGTACATATATAGATGTAGCAGTATCGTTAGCGTCATCCAATGATCTTGTGAAATTATCAGACCGCGACAACACAGATTTCTGAGCATGCCGAAGCATTATTTTTGGTATTTTCGTGCTGAATCATGTTTTCCGATATGGACTATACGTGCACTGACGGTAACTAAAATGAGAAACGTGAAATATTGAGTCTAAGTACATTTCTTATTGCTTTTAGAAATTCTTCGTTTTGCATCGTTACATCGTGCAAGCATCGTGCAAGCATTCGTTGCATCGTGCAAGCATCGTTTTGAACGTGTTCTTGGAAAATGGTCAGATTCTGGGACAATCAATTTCACACATCCTGAAGCAAAAGTCTGGCGCTTCCAAACTACCGTGTTCGCTCACGGCCAAACCGAGGGCAAGACGCCAATAAGCTCAAAGTTCTGACATAACTGCATTCATATAATATGGGTAGTTCCAATGTAACAACTCAGCAACTCGAATGTCTCGCATAGCTTGCATCTGACCCACGCTTTCCAACTTACACCGAATTCACCCTTTGGCACGGCAAGATTGGTTCACAAAATTGCTGCATTAGGACGGCTGTCAAAGTTGATAGGTGGTGGTGGATTTGTGCTTTAGGGCGCGTCGACTGCATTGGTCATTTTGCGCCCATTCGCTCAAAGTTAATAGGAATTGAAGACATTCTTTTGACTATCGAGGTAAAAATCGCCCTTTTTCGCGAGTGCATGCACATAGTTAGCTCACTTCTGATGGGAGGCGAGATGTAAGCAGGTGTAGGGACTGGAACACTGTCTGTCAGGAAAGGGAAGACACACCCAGAAAGTTGGCAACCGTTGTAATGCCAGGGAGACATAGTCATGTTCTCCTATGATATGAATGAGCAACTGTTTGGAATATTAGCCCCAATAAAGACAAACGGAAGTGCATTCATACAACCCCACACACCTCCCATCATGGCAGAGACCAATGCAATTTGTCAGAGCGTGGGATATTGCATTGTATTGTCACAGTTATCAGACCAAATCGACAAAAAATGGGCCATTCTATGTCCTTTCATACAAGAGGTCTTAGCATACAAGTGCATAATGGAATACGAACGCAAGAAATATGTCTGAAGAAAATGTAGACAGCGTGGTTACATACAAGCTGATACACAAGCGCACAGATGTCATAAGAAGATGAGGCCAAATGAATACAGAGAAATACAAATACACACCATGAGTAGATTGGGTTGCCTTCGACATAGCTACTGTGCAAAATGTTGTGGTACAACTTTAAAAGAAACTGATTGTAAAGCTGTTATCGAGGATCTTCATTCGTGGATCTCCACGGATTCATCTTTGATGCAGGCTGATAGAATAGAGTTGATGGCAGCTGGATCTAAAAATCGTAATGAAGACCACGGCGCAAACTTTTGATATTTGTAATCGGCATAGCACGGTAGAACGAATCCCAGACCAACAACACTGCTTACTTGAGCTTGTCTTTAGGTTTGATGCAAAGGAAATCGTCTGGCGGAGAATGCGGACCGATGAAGACCCCCTCTTCATTAACCTCGCCAACCGTCGTCAGCCGATTGGTGGCCAGTGCAGCAGAGGCCGGCACACTCTGCATTTGGAGAAGGGTTGCCGGAGTCAAGAAGGGTACATGCAGTCATAAGTGTTCTGTTGAAACCTGCATTTACAAACGTCATTGCAGTTGACTGTTGAGCTGGCAATGCGAATCTATTGGGCTGAGAATGCCTCGTGTATGCCAGAAATGCGGAGTGATGCGCTGTCCTGACTGACCGAATTTACAGAATTTGAAGGACATTTGCAAGGATACTGATGTCTGGAATACAGAGTTATCCTCTCCTCATTCACACATGTTCTGACTGAATATTTGTGTCCCTTTCTTGAAGATTACGCAGAACGAGGATGTAAATAAGCCGCAGGCATGCTTTCTGGTGCAGAAAATATACATACTCACAAGGGAGCCAAACTTCATAGACAAGCATAAATAGTGGACATTGATGTGTTACAAACAGGGGTGTTGTTATATATATAGTTTTGAGGGGGCAAATGTCCCCTCAGTGTTGGCTTTGACCCTCCACCCCAATAATTTCAGCATTTGACATGGAACCATATGGAGTGTGCCCCCAATCCATCTGGGCCTGCCCATTGCCTTCATGAATTTTACCCCCTCCCCAATAAGTTAACTTTCAGATATCAACACCCACGTTTACAAATGAACATGCGGTAAACTGTCAGTAGAAGGGGACTAGCTTGATGGGTAATGGCTAGGTAAAAAAACATCGGTAATTCGAATATCAGTGCATATCGGTTATCTTTACTGACGCATTGCACTTGTATGTAACAATTTGCCTTGATGCATGCACACAGATGCCTGGGCCTGAAATTGAGGCTCCGGGATAGAAACCAAAGATTAGTCACCTGGCCGAATGGCGAGTGCCGGCTGCGGTACGACTTTGGCGGCTAATTGCCAGAGCACAGGAATGTCGCCGGCAACTGCTCTCGTTGAACGAAGATTTAGATTAATTATGGAGAAATATTTTGATGAAAGTGGGAAAATATAAAACTTAATTGAGCAGATGTGGCTCTGAGAGAAAATTACAACAGTAATTGCTGTATTATACCGTCATTCGCTGTTGAAAATCGTCTGAGAGCAGAAGTGCAATTCCGAACCTTTCTTTCAACACAGATTAAGAGTGCTCAATGCAGAATATAGAGATAAAAAGAGCAAATATTAAAATTAAATGATCACATCTGATTCTCAGTGAAGCTGTCTGGACGAGAAACATTGTAACAAACACGCTTTTGAGGTTTGAAAATCGTAGAGGTCGAGTCGAGGAGAGCCGGTTCGTTCAGACGAACTTTTGCACCAGACACTGCAGAGTAGAACTGGTATGACTTTGCCATCGCTCATAGCTACACTTCTTTTGATGCGGCGTGAAAACTAGTTTTGAACTTGATGTCCATCGGCTTACCATTTCATCGTCGCAACGTTTGATGTTCAGACGGAGTCGCTGAAAGGTGGACCATGTACATCGTGGCTGGGTTGCTGCGCTCATACCGCCATCTGTTGTAGCATCATGGAACTCCAGGTTCATGGCAGGCTGGACAGATGACAGCAGCAACGGGTTAATGGCCAGAGTAAATTTGCCGGACGAGATTGGCTGCAGGTAACTGATAATTTGTACGCAATTCATTCTGACACTACTGGACAAGACAGTAAAGGCAAGCTGTTGCTTCCAGGTTGGTGATTAACTGCTAGGAAGTCTGGTTATGGTTGTTCAGTCTTCAAGGTGCATTCAAGATCTACATGGTATTTAAAGAGCCCGAACCATGCAGTTGCAATGGACATGAAGAATTTAGAAATGTGCAGGTGCTCTCCAGATTAAACGGCTATTGTCTGAACAAAATGACATCGCTGCTCATGACTTCAGGTAGTTGCTCATGGGAGCGGGGGACCCACCGGACCAACGCCCTGCCCTAGCATTGGCCGGCATCACCTATTGCACCACACCGTCAAGGGAAGTGTCTGGATGCCACACTCCAGACATGCCCCACATGTACTGTATGATGCACGTCGCCGCCGGTGAGAACAGAACCTGACTCGGGACAACACACCCAGCAAGAGCCGAGAATCGAGGCATCAAATTTCCATGTCAGCATACGCAGACAGGCAGCAGCTTCTGCTTATAGTGTTTGTGGTGCAATAACACAGCATCCGCCGACTGGCCGTCGTCGCCGATGAGCAATGAAACTGACTTGGCCCAACACACCCAACCACAGCCAGGAAACGAGGCATAAAATGTCCATATGAGTGCTAACAGACAGGCGACAGCTGGTGCGTTCCACGACAGATCGACCAATGTACGTCACCCCATAAATTTAAATTGAGACCAAAATTTGCTTATATGGTAGTCTTTGGCTCTGAATACGGCTGTGCAAATTTCAGCCAGACTCGGTCAACGGCTTTAGAGCTATAGCCTCCGGCATTAGTTTTAGTCAAATAACATGGGTTGGTTTGACGATGGATATCTCATCACTAAGGGGAAAGGGTGGCAAATGAGATATAGTTCAGAAGAAAAAAGATTTACTGAAACATTTCCACAATATATCAATCATTTTTGCATTGGATCTCGCGACCTCATGACCTCACGTGACGCCTAGCCCATCAAAATCGACACATTTGACGGTGGAATATAAGTGGGCATGATTTCGTCGACCAAACAAAAAAAAGCGTCCTTCTTATAAATACAACATTTGGTTCTTCGCGACTTTTCGCGAATTTTGCGCTTTTCGAGTAGGACGAATTTCGTGTAGGCTTTCTTCCATTGGAAAGCTATATGATGTAGAACAATGACATGAAGACATATGATTGGAAAATGTTTTTCTAGGATAAAAACATCCATCCCGTTTTAATGTAGGTCTTATAGTTACCCTTAAAAACCATCACGAATTTCAAGGTCACTAATTACCGATAGGTCACCCACGGGTTTATTTACTAATACCGACGCAATTGTACTTCAGAACAACTGATATGTATTAAATAGCATCAAACATGGAAACAACGTAACCCGACCCTATTAAATCAGGTTCAATTACCTCCATATTGAAGTTGCCGCGGTATGTAGGTACTTATAACAAACATGATCACTTTGTGTCAGCGATAAGTGTTAGGCAGGTTTATTAGTTTGTGTTAAAGAAAAGGCACTGCCTCTCTGTGGACAGCTGGTGACCATGTGTTAAAGGCAAATAAAGGCCGAGGTGGATGTCTCGCGTATGTCTTCCCTCCTACCCCATCCCATACTCCGTACATATATCCGTACTTCTCATCCGTACATAGCGCAATACTCTCCAGCCTGGTGGCGGTTCTAAGGGAGATAAAGGCGCCGCCGTTGATAACGGCGGACAACAGAGGGGTTGATGTACATGTATATGCACAGGGATCTGGGCGAACATTTCCACGCCCCCTCCCCACCCCCCGCCCAGTTCATATTCATCACCGATGTTCATCAATGTAAAGACATCGGTCACAAGAAGGGAAACACACAGTTCCAAATGTCACATGTGAAACAAGCTACATTCCAAGTATCGGGATTTATTTTTCCGGGGGAGGGGCACGGCCAGGCACGCCACATGGGCGAAATGCTAAAAGTTTGGGAATGCCTTTCCATTGGTAGGGGATGGGAGTTACCATGGGGTTCCAGGGGAATAGATCCTCTGGCTCCCCAGTACTGACGATCCTGCAATCGGGGACATTCCTCTACCAATGTCGCCACATTCTTAGCTAAACCGAGCTTCATTCACTATTTGCGGCAAAGCTACGGGAATTGTGTGGTGAGAATGTTGTATAAGTTAATTCAGTCTGCAAGCTGCCCAACGCTGATGAGTTTTTCAAACTTGATGAACATGAATATTTGTAAAGCCCAAACCAAATCATCATCATCCTCTCTCACATTTTGGACAAATCAAGTCGGTCAGGACACTGCAGTACCCAAAAGAAAACTTCACTATGATGATCCCTCTGCAAAATATTTCAATAATTTTATGAGGCCCTGGGAAATAACACAGCAAACAATTTGGTTTATGAATCATCAGACAAAGTAGCATTGCTTACAACCACCCTTCTGCCCCCCATGAAACGAAGAATTTGATGTATTACCCACTACAGAAAAAAAATGCACAGACATGATACCAAAACAAAAACCTGTCATAGTCAAACATAATAATATTATAACTAAATGATGTAATGAAACCCCAACATACAAACCATATATGCCACCATATAAATCCCACATTAATTCAGTCTATACACTCAACTAATGTCAGGCAGCAACCAGTCTCAACAGCAGACTGATGAGCCTGGTCACCCTGGACAAATTTGACTGGGGTGCCATGTTACAGTGGTTGGAATGAACAGTATCTTCCAGCCCTTGTGTTATTGTTTTGCATATGCTATTTGGTTTGTAATTGTTGTTTATGTTAGGTTAGGTTCTTTCTCATTTCTTATATCTCAATTTGTTTAAATCTTCTGAACTTCTTGAGACTATTTACATGAAGGTGAAACCTGTTAGACAAATAATTGTGTTGCAAGTGGAAATGTATTAACAGTGTCACAGTTATGACCTACCTCACTGATATATAATTGCTCTTTCTTTTTGGAAGAATGACCAAAATGTAGGTTTTTAGGCAACACTGCTATTCCCACTGAGGTAATTTGTTTGAAGTGTAGCATACCTTGTGGGTACCAAGCATCCCAGCCATGTAACACAGTCAGGACCATACAAACCACAGAGGGCCATGATTGCCCATCGTCTCATTTGCTATTCCAATTGAGGATTTCAGTGATGATGATACAATGGCTCACAACCAGGAACATCTCATTGAGGTATGTTAAATTTGTCTAGCTCCTACAGTGCAAAACCCCTTATTAACAGCTTCTCTGGCTTTGGCAGGCAATGGGAAGATAGACCGTTGCTAACTGCAGAGCTTCTACTTCTAATGGGGTTGGGGTAAATTTGCAGTTTAAAGTAACTCCTCATTTCTTAGAATTTATTTGTCTAATGCAATGTTTATAAATGTGGTGAACATGATATGATGGTTTATTTCCTCGGCAAATGTGTACTATCAGTTGCAAGACAAAATAACACCCAAAAATGGGCTTGAAGTTGGCTAACATAGCATAAAAAGTAAAGTTCAAAACCCAGAGAAAATGATGCAACATATCCTAGCATACCCTAGCCTAACCTTCCATGAAAATAACAAATAATTTGATTAAAAATTGAATGAAAATTTTGACACAATTAAATCAAATAAAAATCCTGACCTAACATAACCTAGTCTAAGCTAGCAGGAACTGTTTTTGAAGAAGAAACTCAATATATTTTTGAAAAATTTCCTAACCTAACCTGGAACATACAGAATTGTTTACAGTAGTTTAGGTTACAGTAGGTTTGGCTACTATTTTTGCCCTGTAGGGCATTTATCTGAACATTACTGCAATACATAACATGACTGGGCATTTGTGGGCTGACAATCTGTATCATTCAAGTATAAGGTGACATTCTGTAGACTGATATACTGATGAGCAAATGGATGGGGAAATGGGCAAACCACTGCTTTTTTGGAAATTTGGTGCAATTTGCCACTTTCAAATCAATGGTAACACACTGTAACTTACCAACATAACATTACGGGCATTCACTGGCTGACAACTGTTACCATTCCAGTATAAGGTGACATTCTGTAGATTGATATACTGATGAGCAAACAGATGGGGAATGAGCAAACCACAACTTTTTTGGAAATTTGGTGCAATTTGCCACTTTCAAATAAATTGAAACATAATGTAACTTACCTGGATTGCATCCTTGAGGGCTGCGCGGAGACGAAGCAGTGCCTGGCGGCGGGGGTTCCGTTGACTGATACCTGAATTGCGTGGCATAGCTGCAGTGGCAGTCTGCAACAGACTAAAATACTTTCACTATCCGAATGACCTCAATTCACAACCTAAGTTTCCAACATATAATACTGCAGTGTGAAAAAAAAACTATGGCACTCCACAATCCACTGAGACTTACGGCTAAATGACAAACCACGAGCAGAGCGAGCTTGATTTGATGCCATTTGCGATGGCATGTACCTACCTGACATGGACACATATATCCCGACATCCACACCCCACCCCCACCTCCACCGCAACTTATCGGGAATGGCTGAGTCGCTCGACCTAGCAAATGCCTGCAGATAGCCGACCTTTCAACGACATTGGATACGTGAGATTGATCACATTCTCCGCATTCCCAATAAAAGCTTGTCTATCGCAATAAACCCACCCCCACCCCAACCCCCAAACATGAAAACATCAACTGAAATCTCCACCAACCCGTGTCGTGAATTTCCCTGTACACCCATATCACCAGCCAAGATAAACTTTAGTTGGTTTTCAACCAATTGATTGTAAAACAATTTAGCAAAAAACATCACTTGAGCTTACACCACATAAAAGAAAACCCTGCACAAGACCGCAGTGCGCAATGCATGATGTCACACACAAACCATAATTGCACAACTTTAAATATGGCAGGAATCCCTGTCTAAAACGCTGCATTGCTGGTGTTCACCGCTTAAATCGCTGGTATTTTTTTCTTAAACTGTGTTTCTGGAACTTTTGGATTTTTTTAACGGAATACTATGTTTATGAACGTGATTCGGAAGATGCGATCATTCGTTTTCTCCGTAAATGCTTACGTCTCGGTTAATCTTAGCGATAATATCTATAATGCGCCATATATGCCACACCGCTGTTATTTGTTGCATAATTTATCCATCCCTCACCTGGCACTTCTCAGACGTGATTAAAGGGACATTCAACACTAAACGCAGTTGATTTCAACACTTTTTCACGTCGAAAATGCTTAATTTCCGCCTCTTTGCCACATAGATGATACGCCGACACTACCCTACAAGAACTCCGAAAAAAACTAACTCAAGGCCGTGTGTAAGGATGACGTCAGGATAAATATTACGCTTGTGTTTTTAAATTATAATATATGAGTTTATATTAGTTTAGATAAGAGTGATTGTATTACGTTAGGTTAGGTTGGGTTAGGTTAGGTTAGGTTAGGTTAGGTTAGGTTAGGTTTTCCTATTCAATTATGAATTATCTTACTATTTGTTGGAAGTCGTGAGGCAAGACGAGACCGAGCAGAAGCCGGCTGCTCTCTGAGCCGTGCTGTATGTTTAGTTTTTCGGCGTTGTGTTAAATAGTCCTGGTGTGTCATCTATGTGGCAAAGAGGCGGAAATTAAGCATTTTCGACGTGAAAAAGTGTTGAATCAACTGCGTGAAGTGTTGACTGTCCCTTTAATCACGTCTGAGAAGTGCCAAGTGAGGGATGGATAAATTATGCAACAAAGAGCAGCGGTGTGGTATATATGGCGCATTATAGATATTATCGCTAAGATTAACCGAGACGTAAGCATTTACGGAGAAAACGAATGACCGCATCTTCCGAATCACGTTCATAAACATAGTATTCAGCAAAAAAATCCAAAAATTCCAAGAACACCTTTTAAGAAAAATTTACCAAATCGCTTGCCATTTTCTACAAGCGATTCTAGTGCAGCTTAGGCTTAATATATTAATATATAATAATGGAGTATACTCTTTATGATATGTTGCGAAAAACATGCACATATGGTCACCTGCATGCAATCACATTAAAATATTAACTGTGAATGTGTGACGCATTATATACGTCATATATCATATATGGAAGCTCAATTGGCTTCCTGTGGCCGCTATTCGGATGACACCTCCCTGAGTTCACCATACTCCAATTTGTCAGCCAGGGGGGGGGGCCCCCTCTGAGAGGAAGATGTCAACACATCCTCGAGAAGGTTTCGTAGGTATATTTACTAAGAGGAGAAGTGAGTTTAGTAGGAATGTTTACTAAACTTCCGGAACTTTAGTAGGCATAATTACAAAACTTGCCTATGGAGTTACATACAGTGTGACCGGAAATGAGGACATGAAAGAGGTGGGTATTATCCTCTCTCTTAGTATTTTCATAGTCATGGCCGCCGTGGCTTTTCTTGCATACGTAAATATGGCCGGCCGCGGGTACTCGCTGTCCCGTTTCTTAATCCGCAGTTTTGTGGTTGTTCTGGTCGGATTCGGTAGATGCAGGTGGGTAGGTTGGTGTAGTCTCGCAGTTGTTCTCAGTTTGTACTTCTTTAGGTACCTACCTACCTATATAGGTAAGACATGTACCAATGTGAAACCAGATATCAAAGAACGCACCAACTTCGTACCTAGGAAGGCAGGTACCTAGGTACCTGGTTAGGTTCCTAGGCACCCGGGTAGGTTCCTAGGTAGCTGGGTAGGTTCCTAGGCACCTGGATAGGTTCCTAGGCACCCGGGTAGGTTCCTAGGCACCCGGGTAGGTTCCTAGGCACCCGGGTAGGTCCCTAGGCACCCGGGTAGGTTCCTAGGTAGCCGGGTAGGTTCCTAGGCACCCGGGTAGGTCCCTAGGCACTTGGATAGGTCCTTAGGCACGCAGGTAGGTCCCTAGGCACCAGAGTAGGTCCCTAGGCACCTGAGTAGGTCCTTAGGCACTCTGGTATGTCCATAGGCACCCGGTGTAGGTACATAGGCACCTGGGTAGGTATCTAGGCACCCAGGTAGGTGCCTAGGCACCCAGGTAGGTACCTAGGCACCCAGGTAGGTACCTAAGCAACTGGGTACATACCTAAGCACACAGGTATGTACCTAGGCACCCGGGTAGGTACCTAGGCACCCAGGTACGTACCTAGGCACCCAGGTATGTACCTTGGTACCTGGGCACATGTGAATTTGTTTTATAGGGTGTTTTGCTTGTTTTTTTAAATTTATCTTTGGATTACCATGTTTATGAAAGTGATAAAGATGATGGGATTTATTTTCTGTGTGAATAAAAAAAAATTGAAACATTTCCCAACTTAAAAGATGTAAACCAACCTAACCTAGCCAAACCTGCCACATTTGTTTGCTTTATGGAGGAAATGTGTGTCAAAACTTTTCTTCTTACCACCTTTTGGCACAATAATACCTGAACGTTAACAAAAAAATAATGAAAAAAAATCAAACCAAAAGTTGGGCCACAGTAGCTTGGTTGGTGGAGTATCAGACTCTCGATCACAAGATTGTTGGTTCAAATCTTGCCACCCGCAGCATTACTGAATCCATAGGCACCTGGGTAGGTACCTAAGCAACAGGGTACATACCTAGGCACACAGGTATGTACATAAGCACCCATGTACGTACCTAGGCACATGGGTAGGTATCTAGGCACCCAGGTAGGTACCTAGGTACCTGGGCACATGTTAATTTGTTTTATAGGGTGTTTTTGCTTGTTTTAAAAAAAAATATCTTTGGATTACCATTAGAGAGGTGACTTAATTCTAAATTTTCAACTTTTTGATGCGACTCGCAGCTCAAAAGGTGCTCCGTAATGTGCTGATCATTTTTTATTAGTAACATTGTTTTCTAAAACGGGTCCTTATTGTATGAACATGGCCCCTGAATGAAACCATGTTTGTCCGAAAAGCATACATTTTCCCGCCTAAAAGCGGACTAAGTAAGGCTGATCCGAAGCTGAAAGTAAATATGTTGTGACGATCAAGCACAGGTAGCCAGATACCAATTTTCGTTTCTCTGTATCAATTCGTTTCTGAGGAATTCCATAAAATGTCCAGAAAATTCCAGGCTTACAAAAATGCCCATAGATGGCGCACGCGTCGCGCCGGTACGTACAGTGAGCCCCGCCGCGGTATTGGCGCATGCGTTTGTACGCAAACCTAACCCCAGCTTTGTGAAGACAAATGTAACGCCTTTTTTGCAGCGATATTGTCATAAAAATGATTAGTGGCCTGGGTTCAATGGCTAAATGACTATCCATCGCGGAAAATCTGAAACTGCAAGGAGAGTTTTGGCTCGCAAATGCTAGCTAGTAATCATAATAGCTTAGTTGCATAATATTGCCTATACCGTGTATTTCCTGTCACGATTTAAGGCCGAAATCACATAATTGAGAACCAAGACCGACCTTGCTGACGACTGAGGCGCCAGAAGAAGGTCGTCCGTCGTCGTGTCACCCAGAGCCTCCGCGGTCGTCGGGTCTCCGCACCCGAGGACGGCCGAGCGTGGGAATTCCCGGGCTGGCTAGTTGAAAGACGGCGTGGCGCCACAGAAGGGCGTCGAGTGGTGACTCTCTACGCGCTCCACTCTCCACACTCCACAGGAACTCGGTCAGTCTGGTGGCGGGCTGCTCCACGATGCTCTTTGGCGACTGGGTCCGCAGCTGACCTCTCGTCGCCCGATAGGTCTGACTCAAACCATCCTGCTCAGAGCTTCGCTGAAGTCAGAGATGTTCACGTCAGCGCGGCAAGTGATTTTCGCCAGATACACACACAGGTTACGTGCGTACTCTTCGGTGGTCAGGTTCCTGAAGTTCCTCTTCAGTCTGAAGATGCTTGCTGCCTTCGGGTAGATGAGGCAGCAACTTCGCGCGTGCCTGATCTCGAGATACAGCCGGCTGTTTTTCTCCTTGCCGCTGATGTCGCGGGCCATGTAGGCCTCCACCTCCTCCACCTCGGTGAACGGTCCGCCGAGAGCACGCAGGCTTGCCAGGTCTGCGTTCCTCTGCCGATCCACCGAGATGTTCGTCGCCTCCTTCTCACCCAACCCCTCCTCCTTCAGCTCTCTTTGTTTCGTGCTCCACGCCTCTAGAATCTGCGGAAGTTCTCCGTCTTTCTTCACCAGTTTTGTGAAGCAAGCGTCCATCCGCACACCCTCGATCAGAGCAACTCCCCTTGCCTTCACGTGGGCTCTGCTGATAGCCTCCAGTTTCTCCGATCCCCTCATCTTCAGCCCATAGTTGACCGTGCCGACTGAGCGCTCAGGGTCGAGGTTGTTGATCGGCGCACCTGCGAGCTTGCCCTCGTCCATCTTGTCCAGCCGATTAGGGTCCTCCGGATCTGCGTCTGCTCCGAACTGGAAGACGTCTCCCCGTTGCCTTGACCAACCGGCTGCGATGTGAGCGAGAAGCATCTTCAGGACTCGGCAGGCATCCTGCTTGTGGCTCTGGAGGACGGCCTCAGCTGGCTTCAACAGGTCCTCGGGGTACAGCACCTGCTGGAACCTCTCTTCGCTGGTGAAGGAGAAGGCTGGTTTGGAGAGGGTTAGCAGGTTCTCCGCCGGCGTCGTGGTGAGATCTACGTACAGCTGCGGGAAGGCCTCCCTGATATCGGCGTAGGTGGTGGAGCTGCTGGACGTGAGCGACACAAACGGCTCCACCAGGTGGACGCCGATTGCCACGCCGACGGCGGCCAGGACCCGCACGTAGTCCAGCTGCTCAAAGCATCTCACGATGCAGGCCAGCTGGTTGGTGATGGTCTGGAACTTGAGCAGGAAGTCTGTGACGTCCTGGTCCAGGTACAATGCCACTGCGCAGCTGTAGACGAGTGAGTTGAACCTCTCCTTCTGCGGTCTCTTCGCCGGGTTCTTCTTGTGTCCTAGGTACATGTCGAACATCTCCACCTTGTTCCACTGCTTGTGGTCGAAGTCGTGCGAGACCAGCCGGAGGAGGCAATCCAGCCAGTTCTCCGTCACCGACACCTGCGGATTCCCGATCGTGATGGCAAATCCAGCGAAGATCTTGTGTGGCCCGATGCTGCTGTCTACGTCACTCCAGAACTTGCAGAGCTCCCTGTTGAACATCAGGCTGGGATGCACGTGGCACAGCAGGTGGTCAGGGATGTGGCTCACCTCCAGCTTCTGGGCGACGATGTCGGCTACGCCCATGTTGTGACTGACGCTGTCTGTCATGACAAAGTCCACCTTTTCCCACAGGCACTCCTTTGTCACCCCTCCACAGACGGCGAGCATAGACAGGACGGCCATCTTTAGATCTGCCAAGTTCTCCCTCGTCTCAGCGGCGATCTTGAGGGTTGGAAGAGCGTAGTACTGCCCCTTGGCAGTGATTCCTTGCACCGAGTAGGCTCCGGTTCCCTGTGTCCTGCTGCCGTCGTCGTGGTAGGTGATGGTGCCCCTGTCCTCCGAGTCGAGCATCTCTTGGACAATCTTTGAGAGTGTGAAGGCTTCAATGGCCTTGCTCATTGTTATGTTGTTCTTCTTGTGAGGTGCGGTGTCCACGTCAATCACTTGCTCGTCGTCATCGTGGTACTTCCACTTGAGGTTGAACATGTTTCTGCCGACCTCCACCACGGCCGCTGTGGCCTGCGCGAGTGACATGTGAGAACTCGACATGAGCTTGTCCACCACTCGGTAGTACTCTGGTCTAACCTCGCGCTCGCTAGTGCGGATGTGCTGCCAGTGCTGAGGCAGATTCGTGTCAGCTCCTCTCAGGCCAAACACACGCTTCCTCTTCATTTTTGGTTCGTCCGCTTCGTACTCGATGGTAGTCTCGTCTGCTTCAGCGCTCGTCAGCGTGCTCGGCTCGTCAGTCTCAGCCTCGTCACCCTCAGCCGGGCTCTGCCTGTCTGACACCACCATCCCCCTCTTCTCCTTTTCCCCCAACTTGGCCATCCCCGCCTCAGTCCTCTCTCTCCTCTGCATCATTTTCTCCCACTTTCTGTCAGCCACCGCGTCACAGAACATTTTCCTCTCGGTTCGTTGATCTTGCAGAAATGCTTTCTCCTCTTCCGTCATCTTGACCCCGTACAGAGCCTCCTGCTTCTTGATCGCCTCTCGGTCGTTGGTGGCTGCTTCGAAGAGAGTCGTCTTGACGCGGTTGTTGAAGGGCTTGACGTGGTTCTCCAGCCAGGACTCGGTTCTTCGGTTTGTCCTCGTTTTGATCAGGGTGGAGAACTCGTCGAAGAGCTTCAAGATCATGTTCTTAATGTTTGTCCTGGTCTTGGTGTAGATGTTGCACCAGGTGTAGTGCTCTGTGACTCCGTCGGCGATTAGCGCAGCTGCCTCGTCACGACGTAGAGTATGCTGGCCAGCGCGGGGGCGAGCGTGAGCTAGCATAAGCTCGATGATCTCCTTCTCGATGGGAAGCAGGCCTGGCGTGAAGTCATGACGCTCTCCGTAGGTCTCGGTGTCCAAAGTTTTCACCGTCAGCGACCGGACCTCCCTCATGACGAATTACCGGCCTGAAAAGAGACAAAGCGGCTGGGAATGCGGAAGGGATCTTGGCAAGATGTAAATGTACCTAGGAATGCTCCGAAACGGAAATGCATGGACCAGGGAGGCATGAGATAAAGGGGAGAAGTAAGACGATAAAAGGATAAACAGAATTAAAATAGAGTAAAACACGACAATAAACAGCAAATAAACGCGTAGTTGAAGACAGAACCACACATGGGCATCTGCTTCCGAAATGGTGAACAATATCACGTATTTGGTGTTAACTGTGCAAAGGTTGGTGATTGATTACACGCGCGCCACGGTAGCTAGACGCAGGCCAGGTGGGCGCCGTAGACGCCCACCTGGCCATGGGAGCCCACCGCTCACATTTGTTCGCCCCTCTGGACCATGGCGCCCACGCTTGCCTTAGTGGCGCCCCCGACAGCCACCCCCCATCGTTTTGTGCACATTTAGAGACACTTGCCAGCGGAAAGCAAGTCGGTTTTCATCGGAGAGATAATTTATGGAGCAAACTAAGCCATTGCAATTGGAACCGTCAGCAGGTAAGTTAGGTAAATTACGCTGGCGCCGAGCAGCGCAACGCCAGCAGCACGATGTGGCGAAACGGCAGTTTAATGGCGCTGCAGGTACGCATGAAGGATGTAAACCTGCTTGCTGTCTGCTTTAATTTGTTGGAGTCTGGTTTTACTTCATTTGACAAAATTTATAACGTGGTTAATCACCTAGGAGCCGAATATGAGCAGCGGCGAGGAATATCCACACGAAGTTTGCAGACAACATGGCCTAGGCAACCATGGCAACGGCACCAAACACTCTGTCAACAGCTGACTGCTACGTGCAAAAAAATAATTATCGAACACTGTTATTGCAGTTTGTGGCCTTAAAGGTCGCACTTCATTAGGCAAAATATGTTGAAATGAATACTAAGAAGTATATAACTTCACTCATTTATAATATTTATTGGGATTTTGCTTATAACCCGGTTACTTAAAATGAAATATTATTTTAGCATACTAAATGTAATGGTGCACCTTTTGCTCAACTATCACCACACAAAAATGAATTCGAACCATTTTCACGTTTTTTACGGTTTTCGGCTAATTTTTCCAAACGTAAGTGAAGCATGGAGATATAAATTGGCACCGATATACCTGTATGCATACAATATTACAGTTTGAACATTGGATCACATTTTATGGAGATTCTATTAGGGAGAATGTATGTTTTTGGGGGAACATGGTTTCATTCGAAGGCCATGTTCATACCATATGCCCCATTTTTTAAACAAAATGCTCTTTGTACTTTCGATCACAATCGTTCAGAGCACATTTTGAGATGCGAGTGACCAACATTTCAAATTAAGTCACCACCCTATTACCATGTTTATGAATGTGATAAAGATGATGGGATTTATTTTCTGTGTGAATTTTAAAAAATTGAAACATTTCCCAACTTAAGAAATGTAAGCCAACGTAACCTAGCCAAACCTGACACATTTGTTTGCTTTATGAAGGAAATGTGTGTCAAAACTTGTCTTCTTACCACGATATAATACCACCATATACCACGCACAATAATACCTGGAAGTTTAAAATCTTTTTTTTGTTTAATCAAACCAAAATTTGGGCCACAGTAGCTCGGTTGGTGGAGTATCAGACTCTCAATCCCAAGATTGTTGGTTCAAATCTTGCCACCCGCAGCATTACTGAATCCATAGGCAACCAATCACAGTGAGAGGCTGGAGATGCTATATGACCTAGTGGTTGAATGTGTTGTCAAAGAACCAGGGTTCTTTAAAAAAATATTTTTTTTTATTTCAAACAGCTTGGGTTAAGCTAGACTGAGTTAGTGTTTTTCATGTTGAGAATTACCAGAACATATATTGCTTGTTTTTTTGTTTTTTTAATTTATTTTTTGTTCTCCAAAGTTTCGCTAGTTTGTTCTAGGTTAGGTTATGTTGCATTTGTGTTTTATTTGTTCAACATTTCTTTTTATGCTGTTACCTAACTCAACACCACTTTTTTGGATTATTTTGCTAGCAACCTGAAAAGTAAGCATTTGCGTGGAAAGTAATTGGTCCCACCATTTTAGCCACATTCATAAACATGGTATACCAAATAAGAATTCCCAAAACTAAAAAATGATGCCTTATACTGCAAATTTACCTTCGCACCTAGGTAAGTAAGCCTAAGTTGAAGTGTGCCTACCTACTGTAGCATGCAGACTTGTGCTCTACCCAATTTCTTTTAGTCGACTCACATGTGACTCATAGATCTTGATACCTGATTCAACTCATGATTCAGAGCAGGTCAAAATTATTTGATTGGCTCAATTCAGACTCAGATCCCACAAAGTATGACTTGACTTGCAACTCAAACAGACTGACATAAATTTGTATCAATTCAGATCCAAATGATTCTAATGCCTAGATGCCTGCTGTCTATCAAGGATGCAGCAGATCAAATTGCATGGCCCTGAATATCGCAGTTTGACCCCAGGTCACCAAGGTTGGTTTTACTACTAGAGCATGTCATTATAAGTATCTCAGATGATAAATTATGTATATATATAAATATAGGTATATATGTATATATGTGTATATACATATATGTGTAGATGTATATATATAAATATATATACATATATATATATATATATATATATATATATATATATATATATATATATATATATATATATATATATATGGCCTGGTCCAAAAAATGAAGGTTGAAATATTGTTAGCTCCACAAGTTTTGTTTTGTTACACTGTTCATAAATAACATCGTGACCAATTTTTAGGAATTATCGTTTAATTTTAGGGGTCGAGTAAAAGGGTGTCGTTTTTCCGACAGAAGAGAAACTGAAGGGACGCTAATTTGTGTTCTTCTTTCACATAGCATGGCTCCTATTTTCTATGAAAACAAAATAACCTTAATAAATAATAATGCTTCATCGTGCCAACTTGAATGACGAAATGAGGTGGGACTTCAACCTGTCCCTCTACAATTCAGCAACTACCCTCTTTCATCAGTCCCCCCTTGGTCGGAGCAGGGAGGCGGCGCCGGTGATTAGCCACGAGGCGGAGTAGGTATTGTTTCTGCTCTTCGTCCTTGGTCAGCGATGTGTTGAAGGTATGGATGAGAGAAACAGCTCTTTCTGCTGCATCGTTAACGACATTCAAAGAACCCGCAGACTTCTTCATCTCCAGGAACGTTGTGTTCGTCTCCCACTTTCCGGGGTCTTCCTTCAAGAAGGACGATTTTGCATTCTCCTTCCCCTGCTCAGCAATGACGTTAAACACCTTCAGCGTCCTCTTGGTCACGAACTCCTCCAGCCCAACTCCGATCTCTGGGACTCATTGCAAGCGACGGGGGCACCCTGACTTCTTCTCCCGCTCAAGGTTGGTCACCATATTGCGCTTCGTCACCACGTCCACCTCCTTGTCGAGGAACGCCAGTCCAACCAGGTGCTCTGCCAGATACCAGAGATGGCGTGCAAAGGCGGTGATGGCAGCATCTGCGACCTCTTTGTCTGGGTATGCTCGAAGGGTTTGGAGGAATTCCACATCGTTGCGGCGGGCCTGTATGCCACGCAGAGCCTCGTTCCAGAACCGGACATAGATCAAGGCGACGAAAAGCGGGAGTGATCTGATGGCGCGCAATTCCTTGGCAGCGAGACGGAACTGGTCCCGAAAGAGGAAGATCTTCAAGACGAACAATCCCTTCTGCATCCACCGCGCGTGATTCGTCGGGCCTGGGAGCCGAAACTTGGCCCGCTGATCACCCCCACCACCAAAGAAGAGGAGGCTCCGGCTGAGGAACTCGGCGTAGTCTGCTCGCACTTGTTGTTCTTTCATAGCCTGCTGGATGTAGGAAACCATGTCAATGCGCTGCTCTTCCAATCTGTCGTCGCGGAATATCTCACCTGGGGCACCAACGTACATCTCTTGGTTTTCTTTGGGCCAAAACATATGGAACCTCTTGAAGAGTCCAGTTTCAGGTCCTCCCGTGGACCCGAAGACTACCTTGAATACACTGGAGAGGACGATCTCTAAGACATGATGACGACAAGCTATCCACACTAGTTCCCTCCCGAGTCCTTCTTCAATCAGCGTATAAGCTCCACGGTGGAGACCCGTGTTGGAGGCAGTCGTATCGAAGAACAGACCTTGAATATGAGGACGGAGTGACCAATCATCAAGAGTCGCCATGCATGCCGCTGCTTGTGCCTCCCCCGTTCCCCTTTCCGTCTTCTGCACAGCCAATAATTTCTCGAAATCGCCCGGGCCAGTAACGAGCACGGCCACACGGTCCACCGTTCTCCCATCCCCAGTGTAGTCTGGGAGAAGCTTGGCATCCCAGTGTAGGAGAAGTGGACCTTTGGGGGTGAAGTCTTCTCGATCTTGAGTGTCCGCTTGAAGCCGTGCCTGCCGCCTAGATCGCCTGACTGAGCTTCTGGAGAGGGTCAGATCTGAAAGATCATGGCCAAGGGCCCGTGCCACGGTTCCTGCCACGAACACGGCTCCACGGTCCAGAAGGTTGACTCGATCGAGGGCTGATGCGACAGCAGGGGAGGCGAAAATGTTCTTTGGTCGTTTGGGAGAAGCTGCAGACGCTGTCGAGCAACTGGGAGTAGAAGTGAAGTCTTCGTTGTCCTCGGACTCGAGGTTGGAGGAGGACGTGGAAGACAGCCGAGCCGCCGCCACCGAGGATAAAGCTGCCTCAGCATTTGCCTTCGACCTTCTCGCCTTCTCTTGTTCTTCCCGAAGTCGCTTCCGACTCTCCCTCCCCGCTGTCACGAGATCAGGGCCAGGCATGCTGCAGGAGGTGACGTCCTCGCGTTGCATTTGGTAAAACACACGATCCTCTTCAACAGTCATCTGCGGCAGAGCATCACTGGCATGGGCGCTACATAACCAGTAGCAGTTGATGCGCCCGTAAGCCCAATCAATCAAGCAATCAATCCGATGTCGAAGAGGTCGCCGAGTGATGCGTGGAAAATCATCGCCTGTGTGTCACCTCGCTTTCGGCTCTTCTTCAGGTTCTGGTATTCCCGCATGAACTCTCCAACTTCCTCAAACAGAAATCCAACCGCAGGGTAGGGATCCCTGCCCTCGTCCAGATGGCACAGCAGGCTTCACAGGTCTTCTTGAAGCTTCCGGGAAAGGCAATTTCTGCTTCAGGTGAAAGAATTGTGACATGCGAAGTACGTCGCCTCGCGTTGGAAGCCGTGCAGTTGAGAAAAACTCAAGGGGACTCCATAATAACCACCATTCTGGTCCACTTCGCGTACTCGGTGCTGATGAGGCCATCTGCAAAAGAGAGAAACCAAAGATGGGATTTTGCGCGACCTTTAAATATGCATGAAATCGTCCAAAATTTGGCACACAATACAGGCACATATAGTGGAATAAAAATAAACTTGTGGAGTGCACTTCCTTGAAACTTTTAAACTTACCATGTATGTTTGGACCAGGCTAATATATATATATATATATATATATATATATATATATATATCTATATATATATATATATATATATATATATATATATATATATATATATATATATATATATATATATATATATATATATTAGCCTGGTCCAAACATACATGGTAAGTTTAAAAGTTTCAAGGAAGTGCACTCCACAAGTTTATTTTTATTCCACTATATGTGCCTGTATTGTGTGCCAAATTTATATATATATATACATATATTCATGCATGTATGTATGTATATATATAATTCTCTGATTTCATTAGACACAGCTAAGTATCCTTTCACATCAATAATACTTATTTGTAGTTATTTTCATTGGTTTTTTGTAAATAACTTCAGTACCTCTCATTCTTTGTTGACTGGCAGCTGGCAATTTGACAATTGTAATGCTAAGCATGAATAATTATGCTGTGTTTTTACTCTCTACTTTGTGTCATGGCATAGTATTCACGAAGTATCGGAAGTATATGTATCGGATACATGTTTATATCATTTGTTCATAACTTGCATTTTAGTCATAAGACTCAAATGACTAAAGACTCAAATCACAAGACTGAAATGACATGCCTTGCAAATGCTTGCTTTTTTGTTTTGTATGTCAAAACAAACATGGGTGTAGCCACAGCACTCTGTTGGCTCAAAAATTACTTTCAAGGGCATACACATTTTCTCATTGACATTAATTCCATGCAGATTTTCAACATTCTATTGTGCTCATTTCAACATCTCACACCTGAAAAAAAAAACATTATGTCAACACCGATGGAGCTCCCTTGCCACCAC
The DNA here is from genome assembly GCA_034440615.1 of Ashinkailepas kermadecensis. Taxonomy (NCBI): domain Eukaryota; kingdom Metazoa; phylum Arthropoda; class Thecostraca; family Neolepadidae; genus Ashinkailepas; species Ashinkailepas kermadecensis. Next base: position 10,575 of record JAOTOM010003935.1, on the reverse strand, counting down.
TAAGTGGCGCGATTAAAAAAAAATGTAACTTCCTATGTGTGATTTTTCCAACGAATCAGCAGAGGGAGAATTTGCAGTCTATTTTATTTTAAGTCTAATATGGCATTTCAAGAAATAATATTTTTCGGTTTGTATCGGATCCATTCTCAGAAACGGAAGTGGGGCACCTGTTTGTGACATATTGTGTCAGTATACTCCTGCTTCCTTGACTGTCCGCAGCGCGTCGCCTCAGCGCCAGAGAGGACGTCTCTCTTGGAGTAGCTAGACTGGCCACCATGCCGTGCAACCCTATGCAGATTTGCCTCCTGTGGAGCAGCTGCGCCATATCTGTGCTGGTCCCAGTGCTGGTACCAGTACCAGTCGGCGTTTTGAATGTTCATGCTCTGTTGCAGGAGCCGCTGCCGACACGCCCGGCGGTCAAGCCTTCGTTGGTCAGCTGCCTGCAACGTCGCCTTCACGGCGCGATTGCACCGTTCTACTGCCCCAGATGCTCCCTGTTGGTAGCGTGGGGCCCGGATATGACTTACACCCACACTCTGCAGGTAATTTCTGAGAACAAATGTATATGTAGTACGTGCCGTTGTCGGACAGCAATTCCCTGGGGTATACTTTGCGTGACGCCAAGACCTCGATAAATTCAATACACGCGTGACAGTTTGGCTCCGAGCGAAATCCAGCGTTTACCTACTTGGGAGAAGTCGGCTGCCAAGACCACGGCATATCGCTGAGCGTGGGCTGCATCCATAGGTCCAAGAAAGTCCAGCCCTACCTTGTTCCAGGCTGCCGCTGGTAAAGGCAAATGCATTGGAGTATGTCGAAGTACCGCCGTCTCATCCATACACAGTGGCGCAGACTTTACAGCTCTTGCCTCCACCATCTCGATCAATGCCAGGCCACCAATATAGCTCCTGCAGGCGCTGCTTGCATCTGACGATGCTCTGGTGCCACTGATGTGCCAGGCTGGGCAGTCTAAGCCAAGCAGACTTTCTGGAACGATTAGGCAATCGCCGCGCACATCCATACATCTGCACAGTGAGTTGATCCCCGAGGTGGAAGAATTGCTGAAGGTCAGGCGAGCAATCGCTCGGCCTACGAGACCACGGACGCGATATCTGATCACGCAACACGATCTTCACTTATAGCCGCCACCAACTCTTCATCGATTGCTGCCGGACGGTCTCTTACTGTAGCGATACATTTGTATTTGTCCTCCACCACTTCTACCGATTCCGGCAGTCGCGACAACCCATCTGCAGTACGTACACCTCCCTTCACACGCTAAACTGTGAACGAGTACTCCATGAGCCAGTCTGACCACTTTGTTATCCTCATGGCAGCTTGGGCGACACCCGGTGACGTCAGCGGTGTCTGCAATGCCACATGGTCAAGTCGCAGACAACTGCTGATTCCAGATATACTTCCTCCATGTCGCCACTGTCCACACAACCGCCAGCGCCTCTCTGTCATACTGCAGCGCCTCTGGGCTTGGTTTAGCGTACGCAACGTGAATGCTACCACCCTCTCTTCCTCTGAGTTAGGCTGAGACAGTACCCCACCCAGGCCCACATCGCTTGCATCCAAAGTTATGACTGTGGAAGCTGACGATCGTAAATGGTGACTCCGCGACTGCCTGGTACAGCACGTCTCCCTTTGAGCACTGCCGCGAGCTCCTCTATCCACTTGAACGGCATCGCCTCCTTCAGCAGCATCCTCCTCGGTGGCTCCATGAGGGTGCTGTATCCAGGCATGAAACGAGAGCAGAAGCCCAACAGCCCAGTAGTGACTGGAGCTCTTTCGTCCTGACGCCTAATGTCCTAACGCCCTAGCCCGCTCTGGGTTCACCGAGACTCCCGCCGAGGACACGGTAAACCCAAGGAAATCCGCAGCCCTCTGTCTCAGCGTGTATTTGCCATGTTTAGTGTTACCCTGTGTTCCCGCAGACGAGTTAGAAAATCTGCCAATCGCTCCTAGTTGCCGCACAGACGAGGACATTTCCCGGGTACCTGCACCTGCACTGCTTTAGAATTTCTTCCATCGCCTTCTGAATTGTCATCGGTAAGCCCTTGGTCCCATGCGGACAGCGACAACACGAAAACAGACCTTAGTGACATACAAACGTTGTTAATGGTTGTTACTCCGAATGTAACTCCAGCTGGTGATTTGCAACTTTTGGGTCCAGACATGACAACACTGTTACTCCTTGCATCTGCTGAAACGTGTTCTGCATCAGTTATACATTATTCGCGAAATAGGGTGTAATATACCACGTACTGAACACTGAATCGACATCCTTCCAAAAGGGGACGAGTGGTCTAGGGGTAAGATGCTCGTCTCACAATCGAAAAGTTGTGGGTTCGAGTCTCACCTGTCGCTACTCTCCGCCCGCGACCAATCGGCGTGAGAGATTGGCGACGCTACGTGACTCAACGGTTGACGTGTCGTAAAACCAATAACCAACCAACCAACATCCTTCCAAAAGAAGTATTGACATCTTGCCTATTGGTGCGTGTTTCTGGAAGTCTTCATGCCTCGTTTCGAAGTATCCCGTCTATAGATATCATACTTTTGCCCATCGTAACGGGATCCGGCATCGTGATAACGAACATCCCGTATCGAAATTCCAGGCGATTGGATTACCTATGATGTGCAATGTTATGTTATACAATGCCAGTTTATAGAATAGCTGTTTGTATGGTTATCGTTGATATCATTATCCCCAAATTAGATAGCTTTCAAAACACGCAAAACGGGAAGTCATATGTACGCAATTATCTCAAAACTGAGGAGATCGTGATGGACCAAACCTGACACTTCAGATTGGAGGTTTGGTCACGCTGGGAACTATTTCAGCCTGGAGATTTCGTTAACCTGGCACTTGGGTGACCAAATATCCAGCTTCCATATCTCCGCAATTGGCTGCAATTGTACGAAGGACAAAACACGATCAGTCTGCAACAGGGTTCGATTTATACTTCGCAATCCTAGAGGTGAAGAATGGGCGCTACATGGCCAATGAAGTTGATGCGCCCTAAAGCCCAAATAACTAACAAACTAAACTTAGATGTGAAGAGGAAAATGATTTGGTCGTCTAATGGGATACTTGGTTTCAAAACTGTGACATCATAATCTCTGTGCACTTTCCAGGGAATCTTGAGAACTCTATCACAGAGCAGCTGATTGTCAAACAGCTCCATTTAACCTTTAAATGAGGAAGGTGAGAGGATTATGAATTCAGTGAGAGGATTATGATTCAGATATTCTGAATTAGAAAAATGCTTAAACAGGCTATCATTCTAGCCCTGGTCTTCAGCGCTGCTGAGTGTCCAACCAGTGGCGTCGCCACGAAATTCTTCCAGGGGGGGGACAAGGTCGGAAGGGGGCCTCCTGTTCCCCGAAAGGGGGCCTCCATTGTGTTAGGGTCTCATATTGTTTTCAGGCTCTTACTATGGTTCGAGAATGGGGAACATGATTTGATATTGGTGTTTTGTTTGTTCTTGGCATGGTGCATCATTTACTCAAAACACAAGAGCACTAATAATTTTCGCTGAAAACTGGGTAATACCAGGGTATAAATAAGTAATATTTAGATAAATACATAAGTGCCAAAACAAACCAACGTCTCAATGCTTTCTCGAATCTTCCCGCTGGCCTCTAGATTGCAGCGGGCTGGCGGGGCTGGTGCTAAGCATATCTTACAGATATCTGCCATTGATCAACCCACCTTTAAGTCCTCCAAGTCTAACTGAATATAGCTAGATTCATCACTATTGTTATTTATTCCCACCAGCTTGATGTCATAAGCAAACCTTGAACGATCATTTCTCAGTCATAGGACGACAATTTCGCAAAGGTGACAACGAGAAGTGGATTGCATTGGTTTTCTGAGCGCCATCTTAGGAATTTGTTTATTTTTATAACATTTGGTGCTGGCTGCAAGGCAACTGTCACACGAGCTAAAATATATCCTCAGCGAATAAATTCACGGCAAGAACAAGCATTGAACAGCAATGCATAAATGACAATGCAACAATGCAACAATGTCAGTGCATACATAATCCAAACCTTCAAATTCCACGCCGTTACGCCCATCGTTTTCGCTGTGCTGTACCATTTTGTAAATGACTGAGAAGGTATGGAAGCTAGGAAGCTCTAATCATGCAGGCTGTAATAATAGTAAAGAAGTTTGTTGGAAGAAAATGCATTTAAAAACATCATTCATCCCATTTTATATGGGGCATGGATGTTGTATTGTATGCTTGTGAGGGGTAATTTGTCCCCTCAATGTTGGTTTTGCCCCATGGGCGTATGTTTCGGAAAATTATTGAGGGACCAGTGGAGTACCTATATTTGCGTCAAGCAGGAGGGGGCAAACGGATTTGCAGGGGAGGGGGGAGGCACCTACGCCCATTAAAAAGTCCTTGGATTTCGACCGCTATTTTGTCAAAGGGGACATTTCGAAATAATATAATTAGTCATCAACTAAATTGTCCTGTGGAGAGGCCTAATCTACCACTATGGTTTCTGATTGGTCGGATTTCAACCCTAACTCCACCACCCAGGTCTGAGGTTTTCTTTTGGTACCTTGATAAGTTACTTCACACTGCTGAAATTACACCTATACCACAAAACCGGATCGGTATCCCAAAAATTCAAGCTGGAGCCCTCCAAAAAAGGAGAGATTCCAACAAATAAAAGTCCGGATCAGGAAAATGGCTCTGGAGCACCGAACATTTTTCTCCAGATGCCTTCAAAAATTGCGTATGGCACCGAAAAGCATGCCGGATCTCGAAAAATCGAGGTAGGATGCAAAAACATGGCGCCAGAGGCTCGAAAAATCAGGTCGGGATTCGGACATAAAACCCAGAAAAGATCCACAAAATCGCGTTGAGCACAGAAAGCTGGCGTTGGGTCCCCGGAACCACGCGCCCGGGCGCGATAAGTCGCGCTGGGACCCAGCAAAAATCACACCGAAGCCCCAAAATCGTACTGGGGCCCCACAAATGTGCATCAGAAGCCCCAAATATACACAGCCGGACCCTAAAAGTACAACGGTGCCCGAAAATACAACTGACCTTCCAAAGCGCACCGAGTCTCCCAAAACGCGATAGGGCCTTAAAACATGCGTTGCAGCCCTAAATAAACATGCCGGGGGCTCGAAAAAAAATACACTGCAAGCTCGCAAGGCGCACAGGGGCCATGAGAACGCACAAGGGCCTGAAAATGAGGCTGGGCCACAAAAGACAACATGGTTCCAAAACGTAGAAAACGACCGGGAGCTAAATAAACACATCAGGATCTTCGAAAACGCCCTGCCACGTAAAACATACTCGGTGCACAAAAAGCAACAAAGCCCTAAAATGAGCAGTGTTTCGAAGATGTATTAGGCCCACAACTTCAATTTAAAATGTATTACCCACCACTTTAAAATACAAAATTTCACAATTTCAGGCATTGCAGTTCATAGCACCCGGTCGCCACGACGGCAACGTCAGTGCACGTGCACGCCCATCTTTCGTATTCGGTGCATTCGCCACACTTCGTGCGATGCTACGGCCTCTGCGAGGTCTTCTGCGTTTTGCTAATTGCTGCCACATGATGCAATTGCGCCATATTTGACGTGTGGAATGCTTCGTATGGGCGTTCGCTGCGAAAAGTCGATTGATTAAATTCGATCATTAGTTTCCTACCTTCCACATTTTCTGGTAGTCATGAAATGCGGTTTTCGCTGAGGTTTGATGCACTTCATATCTTTGCTGCTATCCTCCCAGATTGGCTACCGAACCGAGGCCCTGCCTCAGCATTCTTTTTTGGACCCATTGCGTCTTTCTTGCTCTATGATTGTGTATTATGGCTCCAATCCATTTTTGTTAGGGGCCTAAAACATTTTCGAACCCCCTGCTCGTTTTATGGTTAGTTGCATTTTTGCGCACCGAGGTTTTTTTTGACGTGTTAGGGCGTTTTCGAAGACCCCGATGTGTTCATTTAGCGCCCGGTCTTTTTGTTTGTTTTGGAACCATGTTGCCTTTTGCGGCCTCAACCACTTTTTCAGGTCCTTGTGCGTTATCATGACCCCTGTGTGCCTTGAGAGCTTCCGGTATATTTTTTAGACCTCCCGGTATATATATTTATGGCTGCAACGCATGTGTTTAGGCCCTGTCGCTATTTGTGAGACTCTGTGCGCTTTGGAGGGCCAGTTGTATTTTCGGCCCCCGTTGTGCTCTTAGGGTCCCGATGTGTCTATTTTGGGCTTCTGACGCACAGTTGTGGGGCCCCAGTACAATTTTGTGGCTCCGTTACGATGTTTCTAGGTCCCAGAGAGGCTTATCGCGCCTAGGCGCGTGGTTCCGGAGACCCAACCCCAGTTTTCTGGGCTCAATACGATTTTTGTGAAGCCTTTCTGATTTTTTAAAAGTCCGAATCCCGGCCTGATTTCTCGAGCCCTTGGAGCCATGCTTTTGCATCCCACCTCGATTGTTCGAGATCCGGTTTGGTTTTCGGTGCCGTATGCAATTTGTGAAGGCATCTGATATGTTCGGTGCTCCAGAGCCATTTTTTTAACCTGGGCATTTAGTTGTTGGAATTCCTCCTTATTTTGGAGGGCTCCAGCTTGATTTTTTCGGATACCGATCCGGTGTTTGTGGTTACACTGTGCTTACGTGTGGCCCAAGACGCCAATTTTTGAGAGCCTCGACGGGACTACCGATGGGAATTGTGGGTCCCGAGCGCGATATTTGAGGTGCCTGGTTCGAGTTTGTGGGACACGTTGTATTTAGCTGTGGCCCCAACGCGATTTTGGCGGTTCCTGTTGCAATTTTTCGGGCCTCGGAGCGAGTTTTCCGGGGTTCGCCGTGTTTATTTGGAGACCCATACGCGAATTCTGCTGAACCGACGCGAATTTTGGTGGTCCCAGCGCGATTTTTGAGGCCCCGGCACGATTCTTGGGAGCTTTTCCCTCTCAGGATGGAGGGGGCATTTGCCCCTTTGACATAGCACTGCGGCCACTGAAGGAGTTTTTTTTTTGTCCCAGAGTGACATTCCGATTAAGGATTGATTTTTGGGGCAGCTGCAACTTTTGGGGCCCCGGTGCGACCTTCTGGGCCTACAGTGTGATTTTCAAGGGCTGCGACGCGACTTTTTTGAGTCCAATGTGATCTTTTGGGCCCCGACGTCATTTTCTTGGATCCCTAGCGCGAGCTATAGCGGCCTTGACACTTTTTGGGGGTCCAATGCGCTTTGGGTGCTTTTGGCGTCATTGTTGGTCCCCCAAAGGTATTATCCATGTCCGGATTGTTTTTCGTTGCTCCGGCTTCATTTGTTTTGGTCCCAATCAGACTGTTGGGGCACGGTACGACCTGTCGTGCCCCTGGCATGATTGTAGTTTAGACATTACTTCGGCGAATCCTTGACATATTTCCTCAGTAAAATGTGATAATAACTTGGCTGACGTAGCGTGGATTCAGATATTCAGAGGTTTCCGGGGCCTGCGAGGTCCCATGAAATATAAGAGGAACCTGGTGATCGAAAACCATTTGACCCATTGGCTACACCCCTGGGCCAGTGGCGCAGGCAGGATGGCGAAAGCCAAACCATGACTTGCGCATATGTATGATTTATTAAGTAAAGGGGAATTGGAATGGAAAATTCAAGTTGAATTGGTCCCTAATTACCCAATTTCAATATCAACTATATCAAGGTACATTTTAACATCAAATATACGTAGATGGATCCATGCATACTGCATGTGTATATATATATATATATATATATATATATATATATATATATATATATATATATATATATATATGTGTGTGTGTGTTTGTGTATGTATGTATGTATGTATCTATATATGTATATAAACAGTTTCAATATGACATCGTACCTTCTTCAGTGCTACCTTCCGTCATGTGTTCGCCACATTCGACAATAAAAACAATTATGCTAATACGAAAATCAGGTGTCAATCAAGGCTGTGTAGGACACCCCCGATTCAGCACAACTAAGTAGCCACGTATCGGATAATCTAACAGGCGGATCCAAGATAAAACCATCACTTGCCAACACGTGTGTTAAAAGAAATGTAACGGAGCATATGGTCTTCAAGCGAAAATTTACGATATAACAGAAGCCAGATACCGAAGAGGTCGCGACAACTCATCGCCGTGATGTACTGTGTCATGTACATCATGCACCATCTCACCTCCTAAATCCTTTTCTCCGATTAAGGCCTCCTGCCTTCGATTCAGTTCCCAACATGCTAATCCATCTGTTTTCCCGTTTCCGTCTGTAAAACACATTTTAATTCCAAACACTTTCTAGCCAACTGTGCGAAAATCTTCGATTTAGTGGTGCAGTCCGTTGAAGTGTTTACTCATTGGAAGCTCCCCTCTTCCGCACCGAATGGACGACACATGATTTTGGACCCAGGCGTACGATTTGTTTCCCATTACTCCCATGTAACAAACATCATTACAATTGATGTGACGGTGACGGCTTTTCGCGACTGCTTCGGTAATCTGGCTTCTGTCATGTCGTAAATTTTCGCTTGAAAACCATATTCTCCGTTACATTTTTAGTAACACGCGTGTTGGCAGGTGATGTTTTATCTTGGATCCGCCTGTTAGATATCCGACGCAAGACAACTTATAAGTTGTGCTTAATCGGAGGTGTCCTAGACAGGTTCGATTGACACCTGACTTTCATCTTAGCATGAATTGTTTGTATTGTCGAACGCGGCGAACACATGGCGTAATATGGCACTGAAGAAGAATGTGGCACTGTGGCACGCAAGGCAATTGACCTAGCACATGTCAAAGAGAACCACCTCAAAAAATGTTTTAGGATGAATAGCTCATATGAATGGAAATATATCGACACGAAACTTGCTCCTTGCGTAAAATTGGGCGGTGCCTATAAAACACATCACTAGGATTTCCGTTCTAGGTCAGTTTAGTGACCTGTGGTCATTGCCAATTTTGGAACGAGTTTCCTATGTTGTAATGTGTAATGTGCGGGGAAAACCTATTTAGACACTCGTTGTGTTATGGTTTATTTCGGGTTTTCATTTGATAAACAGTATCAAACGTGCATTGTATGACATCAGCTACCCAATGGAACCAAAACTACGAATCATAGACTTCGACGAATCTGATCACGTCCTCTGTTACAGGGTGACGAAACTATTTTGGTGATTAATGGCCTACATGCACATATATCACATTTCTATCGATCTTCGCCAGTACTTGCTAGTAAACGTTTTGAAACAGGATTAAGAATGAATAACCTTCTGCTGTACGAATAAAAAGACTTTCAACTGCTACAACTCCAAACCCGAACATGATTTTGGATCAAACCTGACGAAAAACGATGTGTTATGAAATTATATAGAGCTACGGAAAAGTTCAGTTTGATGGGTCAGGCAGTATTGAAAGCAATCCGGAAATTCACAAAGGGTTAAATTAGCCCATCCTGGCAATGCACGGGTTAAGATGGCCCTCTTCGACGCTGCGAATTTGGATCGTCCTTATCTGATATGAAATCCTAAAGAATCTATGTGATCCCATAAGGAAGTAGAACCTACATTAAGCGACAAGTTTCAGGCTTACGCGGTTCTACCACAATCTATACCCGGCATATCTGCACTTGAACAGGGCTCCCACCGACCTCGGAAATCCGACGAACCGCCGCGGTCTTACGGCATCCCTTGTCCGATTTCACTAATCATTTCCAATAGCTCCATTTTAAGCGATTTTGTGTTGCCACTTAATCGTTCGCTACTAAGAAATTGGTGGTACACTGAAGACACAAGTAGAAACTCCTTGCTGACATGAACACTGTGCAAGAAGTTTGCACTATGTGCTCAATGCACATAGGTAAATAGCCCAGCTCTCTTGGACGATTTGGAATTAGCCGATGTTCACCATCCATAATATATATATATATATATATATATATATATATATATATATATATATATATATATATATATATATATATATATATATATCTATATATTTATATACATATATATATATATATATATATATATATATATATATATATATATATATATATATATATATATATATATATATATATATATATATATATATATATATATATATATATATATATATATATATATATATATATATATATATGTCTGTGTACTTTGGCAGAATCTCTTCTTTTACACGTTGCAGTCGAACAGAAGAGCGGATTCAGCTTTAACAAGTTTTCTGTCTAGGTTTTCGATTGATCGTATTGTTTTCTTCATTTCGTTAGATAGCTAGTAAATTATTTCACCAAGTGGCATGCATAGTTGTATTCGGTTATTAACGTTTCGGATTTAAACATTAATCCATTTTCACAATCACCGCTCTGCACAATGCAAATAAACACACAAAGTAAACTTTACAAAAAATAAATTGAGCACTGGCTTCACACGAGCTATTCTGGCAACATCATCTCACATTTCGTCTATTCCTGAAGGACCATTCACACAGCAAATATATCCTCATCCGAAGTATTTACAATCAACATGAAGCACTGGAATCGCATTTACATCTCAACGTT